>JAPYZM010006376.1:0-13480 GCA_030522845.1 Psyttalia concolor | reverse complement strand
ACCTAAAACCCTTACTAAGAACGCTAGACCAGGGATGGGTAAACTCCACGGGGTAGGAAGCAGCCTCATAAACCTGAATTAGGAACGTAATAAATTTGATGGCTCTTCTAATTATCCGGGCGCTAGTATGATGCTAGTACAATGACAAGTGGGGGTAGCAAATGCAAAATAGTGGGGAGCGTAGCACGGAGAGCGCCCCTAGTGGTGAATGTAAAAAATTCAAGTTCTCAAAAGCTCAAAAATTATTATTGTCTTTTTTAATAAATTAATGTATTATGAAATACTGTCATGAGTTATCACATACAATGGTATGTGATAAGAAGATTTTTCGTTTTCTCAAACAAGTTTGATTGAATTTTCGTCGTAATTGTTAAACTGTAATGATTTTACAATAGCTATAACAATATAAAATAAACTTTTTAACCAAAATATTCAGACAATTTCTAACGAAATTCATTGCCTTGACTTTGAACAATTGAGCAAATTTCTGTAATTGTCGATTAATAGTTAAAACGCCAATTGTAATTTTTATTTTTTGTTCACTAAATTGAGTATTAATTATCCAATTCCTTCCTTTTTTAATATACTTATTTTCATGATACTAAAAAATATTGAAAGAAAAAACAATTTTAATTTTTCCTATTTTCCGTTTAAATGGATGTTTTTTAAATTAACAAACAAATTTAATGAAGAAAACGAAATTCAAAATTTTCATCTCCAGCACGTTCTCCCGTTTTCCCAGCAGGACTGCCCCACTTTGTGCTGATCAAGCTGGCTTTTAGACGGAGGGGAAGAGTCATTGAGCCTCAAGTCGTAAAGAACCGGCACCCATCGCATTGGGACCCCTTCAAACTGTTGAAATAACACTAATTGGGGTCGATAGCTGGTTTTTGTTCAATGAGCAGAGTTTGGCCTACCCTGCATTAAGGCCAGATTCAGCAAGTTTTTTTTTTTATTTTGCCACTCATTTTTAATTCAGAAGACAAAAAATATTTCACAATAAAATTTTGACGGATTTAAGTAAACAACTCAAACTAATTAATTTTTGTTTTCACTGGCGCCTTTTAGATTGACTGCTAAAAAGTCTCCACTTTTTCTATGCAAAACATGGCGGACATTTGAATTTTTCGACCATTTTTGTTTGTGCACCTTTAGTTGTTTATAACTTTTTTTTAAGTATCAATAAATATTTTTGAGTGTGGTCAACTCGAAATTCAAGCCTATACAAATCAAATAAAACATTTTACTTTTTGATTTCGGATGATTCATTGCCGAGAAATCCTGCGAAAGCCACAAAAAGAGGACTATTTCCAGCAACAATTGTGAAAGCCGCAATTTGGAAAAAAACAATTTTTAATTAATTTACGCTTTTTAGTTAAATCTGGCAAAATTCAATCTTGAAATATTTTTTGTACTATGACTTAATAATGATTGAAAAAAAGATATATTAAGAAAAAACACAGCAAAACCTGATCCTTAACTATCCGATGGAGGATAAGGAGATACCTTACTTTGTACTCAATGTCTCAAAATGATATTACTGCTTCTGATTTTTGTTAAATAATCCTTCTAGAATTGATGAGTGATAATTAGGCTAGCCCATTTATTTTATTACGAACATAATTATTCTTCATTAACTGGGCTGAATACCTTCTCAATAAAACCTTAGCCCTAGTATACCTTAGCTCTAGTTATTTTCAAAGAAATGGTAAAACAGCTTTACCGTGCACATGGAAATGAGCAAATCCCAAAAGACCTATTGTTTTATTCACTTTCAGGAGATCGGGAAGGAGATGGACAGCATTGGATGGAAATTAATCGAGCCTTGATGCTTCGATTAGGCGAAGGTACGATGGATTCAAGGCAGCAGTTCAGACAGCCGGAAACTGCATCGATTTGTTCGCGGCTTTGTGAATCGATTTTCTCTAATTTCCAACTCCCTTCTGTCTTTCCTTCTCACTTTATCTCTGTCTTTCTTTACTGTACGCTTCTTGAATTCGCTGGTTATCCTGTTACGACACCCTCTTAAATTAGTCATCGAGGTGTTAACTAACTTTAATCGAGTTTGTAATCCTTCGCCATCGTTCGTTGTTTAATTGTATTTCGATTGATTATTCATCGATTACCATTTTCATATAGATAAAATAGAAAACTCATTTTCTTTAAACTGCGCATTAACTTATGACTTATTGATTTTTCAGGGAAAAAATCTGACCCAATTGTTATCATCTATCGTCAATCAAGTGGCTCACGGAAATGAATGACCTAATTGCAATTGCCATTGCAATTGACCTGGGTAAGCAACAGAGGATGAAATTATATGAAAACAGAATGGATATGTTATGTCAATATACCTCTTTCCGTGCTCCCGTTTGTATTCGCCGCTGTACTTGGATCTACTGCCTACGAGCTCTATTATCTCGGGTATGCTACTAGCAAAAATTGCCTGCAAATAGAAATTATGGATACTACTTTGACGATTTTCTACTTTATCAAAGGAACTATTAGCTTTTTGGATGGATTATTTTCCAGCATCAAAGCTACCAGACTTGCTTCAATTTTACGTTGTGTTTTCTTCTTTTTTTTTTCTTCATGAACATGGCAGACAGCTGCCGATGAAGTTACCAGATAACTGGAACTTTGTGAGAGTTATAGAAGAAAGGAGCGATACGATCAGTCTTTTGCGAAGTGAGTTGAATCTGATGTGAACCTGTATTAGAAATTAATAATATGGGGGTCTTGATGAAAAGCCTATGTCTGCTGACCCTTCTGTCATTAATTCTGAGGGAAGTCAAGTTGACGAGAGATGTTCTCCCGACCAATTGCATTCATCTTTCGGTAGACAATTATGAAATTTTTCAATTATTAATAACAATAACCGTACGGATATATTAGAATATGGAATGAAAAGAAAATTGAATTTCGATAATTTGCCGGTAATTCGAGGCGGACACTGAACTATTTGTTGTACGAAAAATTAATATGAATTCCCATTTTATCCTTACATTGCAATTACATTTGCAATGTTGTAGGCATGGGTATTTCGGCTCACTGCCGTAAAATTTCCATCAAATTCTACTAAAATCAATTAGACGGAATTTCGTTTAAAGAACGAAAATGCTGTAAATTTTTATTCAATATTTTTTAAGTAAAAAAAGTATAGACAAGGAACATCAGAAAATCGGGATTTTTTAATAACCTCCATTTACTTATCAGCCGAAGAATTGGAGTAATTCCAAATTCTTTACAATTGATTTATAGCGCTATTACGAATCAGGAAATTGAAAATCGGAATTGTCTACAGAAAAAGTGGAGAGAAAATTTCAATATATAATTCAAGGCAAACGTCCATTATCCTTCTATGTATAAAAAGTACATACATCGATACTATCGACATCTCGAAAGTCTGTCACGCTTATTTCCTATTGGTTCACTGGCTGGCACTAGGCAGCTAATTAACAATTTTCAATTTCCATTGTCACAATTACCGCGCGCATTGGCACTCCCAATATACATAACTGATCAAAATTAGTTTTCTGAAAAACGCCAATTGAGTAATGTCATTTATCTACGATTCTTTGGACATAAAGAAGAAATTGAAAAAAAAATCTCAGGAACTCCCCATTAAAAATTTCTAATACTCGAAGAAAAGGTGAAACCTTCTTAATTCACTTGTAATACTAAGGTCTTTATAATCATCAAAAATCAAAAAACTTTGCAAATGACTATCATAATTAATCATAATTAATTCCTAATTTTACAAAAATATTTACAGATTCATATATAAAAGTATATATATACCTGCCATAACACAATTTCTATGTATCCAACAGAATAACAGCGATATGATACAAGTTCAGAAGAAGACAGACAGAGAGAGTTGTATAAATACATAATATTGTCAGATAGTGTTTATTAAGCGACAAAGCAGCGGCTGAATGTACAGCGAGCAGAAAAATTACAGTGCGACCCCGTTATAATGACGTACATGAAGATATAGGGGTAGTTGATTCGGCGAACGCGCTTGTATTTAACTACCACTACCGTGCGCTCAGTGGTAACCGTGGTAACCTAAGATCTCCGGCCCATGCGCTACAAAAGAGAAAAAAAAAGTAACCAGTTTGTTTGATTTTTTTTAATTCCGAATATTGTAATTTACATTTTCGTTGAATAGTATTTTAATTATTTATTAAATTATCAACAATATTTTTTTTTCATCGAAATAAATGGAAATACTATCAACATCGAGCACAATATACTCTTTCATGCCATAAAATTATTCAACGGTTCAATTGTTTTTGTATCAAGAATGTTCGTAACATTGTGATTCATAATTGAACGAGGAAATAATGCAATTCATCAACATCTTTATAGGCAAACGCTTTATCTCGAATCGCGATTCAACCGGGGTTACGCACTCAACCTCTTCTAATTATGCCCTCAATCAATTTATCATTATTGTCTTCATCGCAGCAAATTTTTTTAAAAATACATACACAATATTTTATCTAGTTATCATAAAAGACTAACAAATCTACTCGGGCGACGGTTGAATGTGGACTGAATTGATTTTTTCAAAATTTAGTTTCAGAGCATTTCACATTTTTCACATTTGAGGCCTCCTGGAAATACAAAACAATACCACATTCACGAAAAGGTTGATCTGTTTACATTCGGGAATCTAGTGGCGGGGGATAACTCGATCAAGGAGAAACTAGCATTTAGCGGGACTCCTTATAACGGGGTCGTACTGCACTGTTTATTTATGACAAAATAGGTTCACCCAAATCCAAAGTAATCAACATAAATCAAATTCCTCGGCCACAATGGAATAACTAAAATTCATATCTTCCAAAGTATTTGGTGACTGTAATTAACGTTTTGGACTGCCTAGGTAGGGAATTAGCGCGATCGGTGAGGTTATTTGAAATTAGGTAGAGTAGACGTTGATTAACGAAGCGTCAAGTTTATCAGGTGAAACGACGGCTGTTACTCACTAATGAATCCATTCATTTAAACTCCCTCGCGCACTATTAATTAATGCTCCCAAACTGATGAGACATTTTCTTTTTGAGATTCACTTGATAATTTCACAAGCTGACTCGTCATTGTAGTTGAAATTTTTATCCATTAACGTGTGACCCAAAAGCGAGTATTAACAAGCATTACTGCCATTATTTATTTTTTTTTTTTCAGTTTTTTTATTTAGTTTTCTACGTTTTAGTCGACCCACCGAGTTATAAAATTTCATCAACAAGTTTTCAAATATCTAAGTGATTAAATATTACTTGGAGAATTTTCTTTTCTCGGCACTACGTCTATTTACTTTCTACTCGTGCATTTGTTAAAAAATGATTATGTTGAAAGTCTAAACTACTTGATTTTTTTAGTGGAAAATATATCAAATGATAAATATAGCCAGAGAACGAATTCAATTGAGGATTCACGCATTGTCTTCATTGATTATTGCATCGAGACGAAAGGAGACGTCGAATCAAAGACAAAGGACACGCTTCAACATTTCTTTTTTATTTATTTAATGTTTTAACGAATATTAGATTGGCTTTTTTTGTTCTATTGATAGTGATCGATGATTTGGAGTTTTATAAGTAGAAAATGCCAAGACGCAGTGGCGATAGGTGTTCGAGAGACAGAGTATTGTAATACGAAAAATAAAGCCAAAAGGTTAGCTCTTTTGTTTAGTGTTTATTTCCTTTTTTTTTCATCATTTTTATTTTCAGCAGCGTTTGAGCATACGCAGAACACAGACAGACAGAGAATACAGACAGGAGGAGTGCTCAAGGTCCCAAGCTCTCACAGACACCGACCGTACAAGGAAATTAGGCTCATAAAATTCAACAAATAACAACTTTTATTTTCTGTAGTTAGCTAATTATCCTGGAATATTCGACTATTCTCATGCATCAACAGATATAAAAACTCGTATTGTACTTTTCGAATCGCTGTGAGCGAGAAAAATATCAAATCAAAGGATTACTTAAAAAAAGCTGAGAATTAGAGTAAGAGAGTGAAAAAAAGAATGAAAAATAAATATGAAATATTAAAAGTGGTAAATTATAAAAGAAATCAACATTTCTGGTTCCCGACGACGGACGATCCACACACACTCAAAAAAACTGAAAATTTCACCGAATCAATTCTTTCCAATTGCTGTGTGAAAAAACATCCTATATGAACGAAATATCATTGGCAAAAATATTCTTTTCTTTCTCAAATTCGTAAATATGCGGCAAAAAATTCAATATCGACATATTTTGCCGTGAAAAACGTGTTTCGCCTCGCATTTCACCATCCTACTCCTTTCTATATATACAACCCGGACGAGCCAAGCCCCATTTTTACCAGCCACCTGGTACAACCACGAACCACGCCTGGAACGCGGCCAAGATTTCTCAATGTTTCGCGTTATCGATGCGTTATCAACCCTCAATGATATTTTCTACTTTTTAGAGATTCACTTTTTCTCTAGCACTTTTCCCCCCTCAACAGTACTCAAACCCATTCGTTCCTAACACATGTGTTTTTGGCATTTACAGACTTTCGGCTCAATTTTTTCTCGAAATCTAGACTTTATTGATAATTGCGATTTTTT
Organism: Psyttalia concolor; assembly: GCA_030522845.1. Taxonomy (NCBI): domain Eukaryota; kingdom Metazoa; phylum Arthropoda; class Insecta; order Hymenoptera; family Braconidae; genus Psyttalia; species Psyttalia concolor. Next base: position 6,867 of record JAPYZM010006376.1, on the reverse strand, counting down.
ACTACTCATTTATTGAAGGAGATTTTCTTTTTTCAAATGGAGAATATTGGTCTTGAATGGGAGGAGAGTTGTGAATGCTATTACTAGAATTATAGGTAAATTGCAGTTTGGAATTATAGAGAAATGAGTTGGCGAAGGGAGAGAGTTTGTTTCTTCAAGTGTCTTTAACTTAAGACTATCAAAACTCGGCATTGTAAACTCTAAAAATTTTAAATCTGCAACTCTTGACTTGAATCTTAAATTGAAATTATCAAGTATGAAACTCAATTATTCATGAAGAAAATTGAAACTTTCGAAACTTAAAGCTTTTAAGTATTTCGAAAATGTAAACTTAAAACATTCGAAAATTTCCAGTTGAAACGTTCAAAAAGCAATTTAAGATTTTTTAAGGTCTAAATTTAGAATCTTCAGTGTTAGATTGAAATTGATTGTTTTACATAACCGTTACCATAAAAATTCGATTTAATATTCAGAAAACAGTCACAATTGTCTAGCCCCGTGGTAAGCATATTATCTGACTCATGTGATTATAATCCTCGCCTTCGTCTCGGATTATAAAGCCACATTCGATATTCTAGGTTCGAGACCTCCCCGAAAAGCATTCTAAAATGTAAATCTTAAAAATGTCAATCACATCTATGAATTAACTCCATAAAGCTAATTAAATCTACATAATAAACTGGCCCAATGATTCCATGAAATATAATGACTTTCACCAAAAACAAAGTCTTGCCTTTTTTTCTTCAAAACTCCCACCATAAATACCCCCCAAAAAACCGTTTACCTCCAATCTCCCTTTAAGAGGAAAATTTTCGTGCTTCTTGAAACAACATCACGCACGATGCCCAATCGCGTGGTTTTCTCAACTGATCTATTCATAAATGAAGCCCAATATTTTCAATTTGTAATTCTCCTCCGTATCACCGAGCTCAGTCGACCAAACCAATTATATCTCTCTCTATCCATAATTTTCAATGTGGAATCTAGCAGTTAATTCACAAAGAAATAATTAATCCCCCGACGCGGTATCAACAAATCAATGTTAGCTGCTATCTAAAGGTGATAAGCTGGCTTGTTAAGTCCTACAAGCTCTCTGAATTTGTCAGTAATGTTACAATTATTTCATTTGAATGACTCCGAGGGCTTGATTTACACAGGGGAAAACAGGTCATCGTCCTGTCTTTTTTTTTAAATTTTCCTTCTTGACTAAAAAAAAAAAAAATTGTATTAGCCTTGTATTAGCTCCTGCCATATATTGATTATAACCGTGCTGCCTTGCTCTGCTCGAGGTGCAGGTCATGTTCGTTTTAACCGGTTGGTCCATAAGTAAGAGAGTGATCAGGAGTGGACATATATTCGAACAATTCGGGCGGAACACGTGAGCTAATTAATGTTGATCTAATCATAATAAACAAATGTATAGAAAAAATATTAAATGGTTAATTAATTCTCTAGTCATTAAACATCAGCGAGCCCTGGACGAGCATATATTCCCCATCAATTTCTCTTGTCAGGACGTTTAATTATATCATTGTCACCGTGCGATTCATATGCAAACGAAACGAAATATATATTTACTGTTATTGAATTTTTTCATCTAGATACAATGTTCATCAACAGTAATAAATTCTCTCACTTATTCTGACGTTCACATGCTGATATGTTACGGTGGACAAAAGCAATTAGTAAGTTGATTCTTCAAATGAATTTATTCGGTTGAGGAACATTGTCCTATGAGAAATAAAATCCTCATTTGAACGGTGGTACGAGCCCACTTACAAGACAATTCGGTAATTTAAACCGAGTAATGAAATATTCCTCAGTAGGGTTAATCGTCAAGTAAACGTGTTTGCTTGTACGTGAATTTATACATCATTATTACAATTAATTTCTGCATTTCGTGCCATACACCATGCACCACCCTCCAAACAAAGCATTCATTTCTCACTTTTAGTCGAAAAAAATGTCCTGTGGCTTGCATTACTGCTGAATTTACTACTTTCATGTACCGATTATGGCTATAGAAACATTACATTTGAAATAGAAGCTATGTATGATAATACTTGATAAATTAAATTGCCTAAGAACTCTGTGTTTCACTACGATTATTTTGGATGTAGTTATTTAATGTTGTTTATCGCCAGAGGACATTCCAAACGATGAATTATTTTTCTTTTCATATTTTGTATTGCAATAAAATAGTCATTGTCTGTTTGGGAAGAAAAAATTATGAGATTATTTCTCTGCTCCAGATGTATCAATTCACTAGAAAATTATTCTGCAATTTTTATTACGACAATAGTAAATTGTAATTATGAAAGATATTAACAACTCTTCCATTTTTTCTTCGCCTAAACAGACAAGTACGTTCTGCGCGTGTAGCAGAGCATGTAAAACGAACGACCGCCGTTTTTTTTTTTTCCGAGTACGCGAAAAATTTTCAGACCGGAAGTATTTGGTAACGCGAGTTCTCAAGAACTTTTTTCCTACTTTTTTTTTTCTTTCACAGAGCAAGGAGAACATTTCATTCCTCTCAACGTACCGGGTTTCGCTTGAGATTTGAGTTGAAAAAAAAAAAATCATTACGAAAAGAATTGAGAGAAAGGAAACAGAAATATTAAAAAAAAAAATTTGAATACAGGAACAGAAGAGAACAAAAAGAGGATCGTTCGTTCCGCAAGCTCACGAGACTCCCTGAGAAAGCTGTGGTTACCTTTTCATGGAACTGAGAAGATGGTAAAATTATTATAAAAAATGTTAATTAAAACTGATTTTCGAGCTTTAATCGAACCCTGAAAACATTAACCAGAGCTTTTTTAGCTACTCAAAGGGCGTATGGCACTGATAAGAAGGAAAAAAAATAAGAAAAAAAATTTAGTGAAAGATAAGAGATGGAAGATAGAGTCGATAGAGACAAATAGAAGATTATCACAGCGCACGTATGATTACATTAGTTGTTTTTCTCATTATTAGTTTAATCTAGAACTGAATTAAGTAGTTGAAAGGTTAATGTAAATGATGGGTTAGCTTACCAAACCGACGAGTAGAAAAAATACTAGGAATGTGCGGCCGAGAATAGTCTGGCAGTAAACATCGCCGTATCCTACCGTTGACATTGTAACAATTAGGAAGTACACGCATGTCCAATAAGAAAGCGGTTGTGGATTCACGAACTCGAATGGGTCCCCTGAGTTTTCAAGCTAAAAAAATTTAAACATTGGTGAATATGTTCATTTACAAGTCATTAAAAAAAAACAGTTTTATTTTGACATTCGTTTGGAATGGCTGAATGAAAATTGATTAATAAATCATAAGAAGAGTTTATGTGGGCGATATTTACAGGTATAAAATTTGTATATGTGCTAATTGATTTCAGAATTCTCGCTTCATTTCTGTATTTTTTTTTTCCTCGAGATTTTCAAGATTTTGTCAGTGTGGAAGGGTGACAGTCTAAACTGAATAAAATTTGAATCTGAATTTGATCTGAATTAAATTTTTTTACATTTAAATAGTTTTTATATTACATTAAATGTGTAGTCAGCTTTCATATAGAAAATGGCCTAACAGAAATATCTGTAGTTAATATATGAGAAAAAAAACATAGTTGTAACAGGATTATTTAATACGAAATTATCATGGAAACTGCCTATACAATTTTTCATACACGTGAATATATCAGACACCCAGACAAATGGTTTATATACATTGAACGTATCAAGTATTGAGTTATCAATATGTAGTTATTGAAAGAAATTTGGAAAATTTTAAATGAAGAAAAAAAAACAAATGAAAGGTTTAATTTCATTGAAAGTATACTTTCTCTGGGTATGGGCATTTCATTAGAAATTTTTTTCGAATATTCAAAGGAGTCATTACTTTATTTCCCGGTATAGCCAGTGGCAATTATTCGGAACAGTTCATAAAATAGCAATGGCATTTTAAAAGCATTTATGGCGTGGTCGAACTCAGCTGGAAAAAAATTTTAGAAATGGATGATTTTTTATGCATTCTTTCATATTTTCAAAAGCCATATGCAAATTTTTTTATAACAAATTAACAGAGCGAACATGTTCTGTTTTTCTCAAGTTTTGCACTCCAGGTGATATTTTTATAGAGAATATAAAAAGAATTAAACAAGCTTAGTACAATTGTTTAAAATGGTACAGAACAATTTCAACATAATGACAATTCATATTCATAGTAATTATGTTTCAACATTCCAAAGCACAAACTAAATTACTAAAATAAAGGATTTAAGATATTTGCCGAAAAACTAAAACCTTTAAAAAATTATTTCAGACATAAAAATCGTAACAATGAATCAACTTATTAATTGTTTTGAAATCTCAACAATAGATTCAACGCCGCCATAAATATCTTAATGAATATGATAAAACAGTTATTCTATTTGAATTTCATGTTGTCTCACCAAATGTATGATACCAGCAGCAGTCAACCAGACTGAGATGAATATGGAGACGAGTTGGGCGAGTCGTATGGAACTCGATGTTTTTAGAATGTTAAGGTACTGGAGGATGTCAGGGACCGTCATCAGTCGTAGGGCTCTGAGAAATCTCAGCCCGATCCACGTACGATCAAGATAGATCGATACGAAAGACGGTGGTATCGTAAAATAATCCACGAACGAGTACATCTCCAGCATGAACCACAGCTTGTCACTGGCGGCGATAAACTGTTTTGTATTTTAATATTAATTTTCATATTTCGAATCAAAGTGCTTCTGTCTAATTTCAGAATATTCACTGAGATAAAAATAGTTGTTTTGATAAGCCTACATTTACTTCTACCAAGAAACTTTTTCTTTAATTTCGGCATTTTAAACCATTTGTTGTACTCCACCATCTATTCCCCCACTTAAAAACTGGAAAAATAGTTGAATGAGTTCATTGGATTGGAAGTCTTTTAAGAAATCCTTGAAAGGACAAGAAAATCCTTGTAATAAAGAATTTGACCTCGACTATGAGACAAACAAATATAAAAATTCTTGGCAAATTTTTTTTTTCCAGTTTAAGATATTTTTTTATTGAAAATTTTAAAGTCTTAAGTTTTGTCGAGAAAATTGAAAACATACCATTCACGAAAGTTCTGATTGAAAAATTCTCATGAGCAAGTTATCTCAGATTGAAAGGAAAATTCTATGGCGAAATTGACTTCCCCGAAAAATGAGGATAATTTATGCATCACTAGAAAATGACTTCTGAGACCGAACGGAGTGGTTTTGTAACAAAATTTTTAACTTTCTAAGTAGAAAGATTATTTTTTTCGCGTCGAGTGACTAAAAAGTGCTTTTTCGACACATTGAGATGAAATAGTATATTTCGTAACAAGTGAAAAAAAAATGGTTTTTGGCGAGTGGGAGGCGAAAGTGGGAGACGTGCAAAATTGCCTTCCGAGCCGAAGGGTGAGGGGACGATGGGGACGATGATCTGTTTTCCAAGGCTCGGGCATGAAATGTACTATTTCATAACGCTGTGTCTCCGCGTCGCGTTGCGTGCCTGAAAAGCTACTTTTCCGACACATTAAGAAGAAAAATTTTGTTCGTAACACGTGCAAATACACTATTAATGAATTCATTCAATTAGATTTGATTTGAAAAAAAAAAAAACCCTTTATTATCATAAACAATTTATCTCCATAATTTAAACAAATACAAAATTTATTGATGAATGTTTCTTTTTTATCAGGAAAAACGCTTCGCTCTTAAAAATGTTAGAACCATGAGTTACTTTTCAAGAAACCTTTTTTTCTCAATTGTCTCTTTCAAAACTTCTCTCAGTAGATTTCCTAATCATGGAATCATTTAATTTCAATGTGGATAGCCTTCCGCATTTTCGATAAGAGACAATTACAAGAACAAAAATTGAACCATTCGATTCAATGCAACATGGGGAATTCTCAATTGACGGAAATAAATTGATGGAAAGAAGGAGATATCTCGGAGATATATAGGTTGTTACTTACGCGTATAAAAAAGTAGACCATAAAAAATATATTGAAAGCTAAGTCTATCTGCTGAGTAGTGTTGTTGCTCCACTTCTGGCAACGCTCGACTTCTTCGCTGTAATACAGAAAAATACACAAAAAAAATTGTTAAAATGATCAACAACGGCTTCTCTTCAATTTATTTTTCGAAGGGGATTCAACGCAGAAACAAATACAGTCAACGGATGACGGCACGCGACTTTACCGGATATCGACTTTGGCCGAGTGCCGGAGCAATCGTTGTGCTTTCAACCGTCAAATTCCAGACCATATTGCTTTCAATAAATCCTTTTTTCTCGACATTTTTCTACACTGGTGAGCATACCTCGGAATTTCATTGATAATCAAACATTTTAGACATTTAAATTTTATGGCTAAGAGCATTTTGAAGATTGGATATACGATAGATTGCTTGTTATACTCGACATTTACTGTTATCATTATAGAGACATAAGTTTTTGGGTTTCACTGTCAATCTGCAGAAAAAAATGGAGATTTCAGCGGAAACGGTTGGAAATGTGAATGTCCTAAAGTATATACTTTAAACCGCCAAAAATTCTTGTGTTATGAGAACAAAAATAAGACCCATTCGGGGAGTAGAAAAATATCCGTCTTTGGAAGATCTTTCAAATAATTTCGAAAGATTCTTCAAAGATTATGTCAAACATCTTTTTGGGTCACCAAAAAGATCTTCAAAAGACTAATATCTTCCAAACATATCTTCTCTTCGGAAGACAACCCAAGTAGGAACACCAGATTCGGCCGATGCTCGGCCTAATATCGAAGCCAACATTGCCGAGGCTCGTCGCCAACGTCCGCCGAACCTCCGGCCGAGCAATGGATGATAACACCGGTCCGGTATCG
>JAPYZM010006374.1:0-10318 GCA_030522845.1 Psyttalia concolor | reverse complement strand
AACACTGCACACTGATTGGGCCAAAATCGAAATAAGAAAAATAATCCACCGAATACCCCTCGACCTTCAAAATTACTCGGATATTTCCCTCATGTTTTCTTGCGTATCAACGATCGGGACAAGTTTTGAAGAAAAAATCCCGAGCGCGAAGCGCGAGACTTGTCCCTCTCGTTGCTACGCAACAAAACATTCGAGAGATATCCGATAATTTTGCAGGTCTTGGGATATTACAACTGATTATGTTCATATGGGTGATTCCATGAAAATAGCGATATTTTACGCCAATATTTTTTCCAATATCAAGATGGCAATAAATTATTTTTTTTGAACGCATTTTCATTATATTTTGGGTATTAGGAAGATCCCCTGACGTGCATTGCGCTACAACTTTAATTGTTAATTTCAATGTTAATTTCAATGCTAAAATGAGAAATAAGCCACGTTTGTGACATTTCGTTCTTAACTTAATCTCATTCGATAGCGGTTTGATTATTATCGATTTCCAATGAGGATGAAGTTTGAACCAACGAGTTCTTATATATGTCAATGTTCGAATGCAAATTATGCATGAGACTCGAGAAACCCCAAAACACGTTTGTGACATGAAAAACTGTGACAGACCTTTTTCCGAAGTCATTAAGGCAAATATGCTCCAAAAGAAAGTATTCACCGGCCCTGATGACTGTAAGCATTGTACTAACCATGTTTTTAGTAAAATATGCTACAGTAGTCATTTAATGACGGCATAAAGTGGCGCTGGAGGTGATTATTCATTTTTTCGTAAAACGCGGGGACAACGTTTAACGCTTTATAGCCGGCTTGTTATACATAAGTCATAATTAATTGTTGTGGGAAAATGTTAGATTGTCAATTGCCTTTCATACCCCAAAGAGATAATTCGTTTTTATTATCAATTTATGATAGAAAATATTGATTGAATGGTCAACAGAATGACAGACCACATTTGTGACATTTGTCCTATTCTTTGACGGTTTACAATGAATTTATACAATGGAAGTGGTTGAAATTTCCGCTGAACTTATGTGACTCAATGAGGCGAATATAATATAGTGATCATTTTTTCAAAAATTCATCAATGAATTCATTTTTTTTGACAATAAACCTCGCTGACCAATGAAACAAGCATGGGGCGTAATCATATGACAGCGAGTATGTGACAATGACCTTTTTTTCTACTTTATCTGCCATCAATGAATGATGGTGTGCTTCCGAATGGGATCGACATGACACAATTTGTTCTCGTTCATTTTTCCTCCTATTCCTTTCTATTTTTACAATTTTTCTACTTCAACCATCTTCTTCTTAAAACTTTGAATGAACCAGTATATATTTTGAGTGTTCGTTGTAGGTAATGTCAAAATGAGTTTTTTCAAGTAAAAAAAATGCACTCGGTGGAATTGTTTCCGAGATATTCACAACATTAAATGCAGATACGAATTTGAATATCTCCCAAACGAATAATCTGATTTTTCAAAAATCGCTGAATCGATTGGGATGAAATGATACAGAGTTAGTCGTTATTAATATCTATAAACTGAGAGAAATTCAATTATTTCTCAATCATTGTAGCCGACTAATTCTCCAATTACAAAAAAATTGACCACCGATGGGCAATCGCACATTCACATGGGGTGGTCAAACTTGGCATTTTTACGTTACAGACCATTCTGTATCGTTTCTGAGCAAAATTAGGAAAACGAAAAAGAGAACGATTGCAATGCTTCCATTCGGAAGCAAAGACGAATCAAGTTCTCCTACACGGAGAGAAAAATTCCATAAAAATTACGTGTCAGTTCCGTAATCTGCGAGTCAAAACAATATTCCGTAAAAATTATGGAACAGTGCCGTATCTTTTTACGGAGAAGTCCAGGAAAAAGTACGAAAAGTTCTATAAAAAAGTACGCCACTGTTCCGTAATTTTCACGGAATATTGTTTTGACTCGCAGATTACGGAACTAACACGTAATATGTATGGAATTTTTCTCTCAGTGGATGAGACAAGATATGTTGCCTTTTGAATATGACTAGTGTCATTTTCCATTTTCAAATGCAGACATTATAAAACAGATAAGATATTTAATTGCTCTTCAGATTACAATTGCGGCTAGATTGAACATCCATCGTTTCATCCTCTGCATTACCAGATGAAAATCTTACAATTGTAAAATTTACAACTCACGTTTCGTATCTGTTTGGAAAATAAGTCTCATAATAACCCACTCTCCCGCGGGGAAAACACTGGGTGGATAATGCATTTTGGCCCCGGGAAAATCTTGTTATGCGGAGGTGGAGGAGCGCACAACGTGCTCAACGCGTGGAGGAAAATTTTAAATTATCTGTAAGTCCATGGGTTGTGTAGACGGATTGTGTATGTTGCTTTTAGAATATTCGTTTTGGTGGTTAGCACGCAACAGGGAGCAGGGGAGTAATGGGAGAGGTACCAGGCGCCTGGTTACACGCACCATCACCCAGCAGTGCTTCACAAAAAGTGGAAATAAATACGACGGGAGCGCACGCGGAGACAATTACATAGGAAAAACTGTCAGAGTTTGCAATCATTAAACACTTCCGATGGTTAATAAATATTACGAAAGCGAGACGTTGATTATATCGGATTCCCCGGAGACTAACATCGACGATGAAGACAATAGCAGTCATCGTCATTTTCATCTCTCGGGAGGTAAAAAAAAAATTGCCTTTTTGGAAAAGGAGAAACGGCCAGTGAGAAAAAGAAACTTGCTCTCCCGAAAACTTACACGTTCTAGTGAAAAACTGTCGCGATTGCGCAAATCTACTTGAGAACATTTCAATAACTTTGATTCCTTATACGAACAAAATTTCTAAATTGTAAAATAAGAAAACAGTAATGAATGGCGCCACAATTATTAATCCTTTTGGAAGTCTTCAGTTGATATTTAAAAATTTGAAGTTAAGACTTAGAAATTTTAGGTGAAGACCTAGAAATCTTAAGTACAGATTTGAATATCTTAAGTTGAGATTTAAAAGGATTAAATTATAACTTGAAAGTTGATAATCAGAATTCTGAAAATATCTTTGAATGTTCGAAAATAAATTAATGTACAGTTCAAAATAGTTATATCCCTTGACCGGAATTTTACGATATTTCGTTCAAAATTTCAAGATAAATCAATATATTGTCTAGGCTAAAATTATTCACAAAAACAAAATGACGTGTCGAAAATGATTTTCTCGTTCATATATCCTTTCGGATTTTTATGATTTGTTTCCATACCGTCCTCATTCTCTGTACAGCATTCGCCGGGGTACGAGGGACCTCCTTTCAGGGTACAAACAGACCAGGTACAGTCGTCTCTTTGATAAGTCTGCTGCTCAACAGCGAAACTGTGAGATTAAAGCGCAACAAATTTGGCTCCCCGTCGCAGGATTTTAACCCGAATCTTTGGCAAACGAATCTAGTACTCTAATCTAAAAGTAAGAAGGAATAATGAATACTGAAATTTAGAACACTTTACGATCTTAAATAAATAGATTTTTATTTCGAAAAGCAAAACAGATATGTGGTTAGGCATAATCAAAGTTGTACCTTATATTCAAGTAGTTGCGAGAAACTCCCAAATCTCATGCATTTCATTATAAAACCATGTACGGACAAAATTTGAGACGATAGTTTCTCTTGGGTCACTTTTCAAATCTAAACTTTTCCAGTTCTTGTTACTCTCTTGGCCCGATTCCTGTTTCCTGACCATTCCGTTGATGGTTAATACATGTGCGATACTTATTGCATACCGTATACATATCCTTCTCTAGGTATGCGCCCGCCCTTTTGTTGTATTCTCATTCCTATGTCTTTCCTTGAAGAATTGCATTGAATGCCTCCCCACTCTCACTGGTTAGGAACAGTTTACGTCATCCGAATATCTCGAAACTTCAATCTACTCTGAACAATTGACTCGGAGAAATTGTTTTAGGGCCAGTCTTTGGTTCAACTAACCAGGCATAAAGCCCCCGTTAAGTTAAGGTTAAAATCTCTGATTGGCTGGTTTCAATGGTTGACCAGCGAGAAAAAACTACTTAATCGCACAATTAAATTTAACATCTTCAATAAAAATTATGCACATGTCTAGATATTTTTTACCAAGTAGCAAACAAATTTTTTTTGAGCAAGTGGCTATTGACAAATAAGAGCAGTTTTTTACGGAAAACTGAATACCTTTGGTAAGCCGTTCGTAAAAAATTATACACATTGAGTAGTTTTACTAAGTAGTCAATAATTATAATGATCGTTTTCCTTAACAGTGAAGAATATTCAATTCCCCCCAGCGAATATCCTTTAGAGCCCCAAAGATAAGACTTTACACACAAAATCCACTTTTACATTCCTGTTCCGAAGAATATTTGATGAACAAAATTATATTTGTTATCTCAGTAAATTGAATTTCTCAATATAAGTTGAAGTACTTTAACCACTAGTGTAAGTTAAGCTATATTAAGTCAATATTTTGTGTTATTATCGGGATAGTTCAATGCAACTCAACCATTCATAGTTATTTACAATAAAAATTTCCTTCCTTCGTGTACCCTTTCAAGTTTATACGATTTGCTCCCCAACTCCCCGCATTCGTGAAGGGCCAAAAAAAACTCACCCTGAGGGGAACACCTTGGCCAGGCGGAGTTGTTTCTTTCAGGAGGCTTTCGCTCGAGAATGAAACCGAGAAATTAGAACCAGCCGAAAAATTGTTGCAACGGTCGGGAACCAAACCCGGGAACACCGCCACACGCGTTTGACGCTCTAATCACTCGGTCATTGACGGTTGTCAGTGTTGATTTCATACTTATTTAGCAACATTACAAACATTCCAGTTTTATTTATAAAATGCCCATACAACGCAGCAAGCAAAAATACAGAAATTTGTTTTTCCACTTCTTGCCATATTGTAGCAACAATTATTGTGAAGATGAGACTGAGAGTAACGATTGAATAGTTGAGGAATCATCTATCGAACCATTTGCAGGAAGTGTTCGGTGTCCAATGATAATCTGATAACAAGCAGAGGTACATAATGGCATTATCCAGTCATGCAAAGGGTGAAAAAGGGGGTTATTGTTTGATAGATAAGGTTTTCAAGTGGGAGGGGGTTAATAGGACAAGCGTCATGGTTAACCGCGATACACAGCCGTCGAATCCAATGCCTATATGCTGGGCAGGGATGGGGTTGGGATCGTTGCGCCTGGGATACGCGTCAGCGTTCGACCACGTCCGCCAATGTGGCCGTGGTTTAACGGGAGGTGATTGGATCGTGGAATTCCACGAATATGTCTAGTATTGAATTAATTGAATTTATCGCTGATTGGGTACATTCTAGGGAAGACATCGTCCGCAATTACCAACATCCGAAAATGTGTTTTTTTTTTTTCAATTTGCCACCTTTGATCACAAATCGAGGTTGCATAACATTTTTTCACTGAAAAAATTTCGTAATATTTCATACAATTGTTTAAATTATGGAAACAAATGAAAAATTTACTAGCGAATCGATCACTGTAATCATTAATTTTTATTCATTTTATAATTTTCAATGCAAAATTTATTCTTCAGGAGAAAAAATGTAGATAAAAAGTATGACATTATTCTCATTTTTTTCATAATACGTTTCTTGATTGACACAAATAAATCGAGTAATTTCACGGGGCCCTATATCGTCCAAAAACATTTCGCGAAGAAATATTGAAAATTGGAGGACTAATTGGATTTTTTCAAGTCAAAAATTTAAAAAAAAAGCATGAATTTCAGTAGTAAAATTGAAAAAAAAGGCTTTGGATGCATATCACCATCTTAAAATTGGATTATCATATGACCGAGATATAAAAATCTTGTTCCACATAGGCCAATTTTCTTTTTCCGTTATACCCAGGTAGGAAAGTGCGAACGGTCCCGGTTTTATCCAAGCCATTGCCACGACTGGACAAGCTTGGGTCAGGCTTGGTAGCCAGGCCTGGACCAATGGTGGGTAATGACTGGACTGTAACGTGGGGGCAAGCCTGGTAGTAAAGGCTGGTCCGAGGGCCGCTATCAAGGCTGGCCCAAGTTTCGATAAATTAATCAAAATAATTAGTAACTAATCCAATGTGTACATCCTGGTGTGAGAAATATGTCTAGTAGAATCTCTGTGTAGCGTAAAGCACTAAAGTCGCAGTCTTCCAAAAAGGCTCTCTCCGCGTTAAAATGGGGAGAAACGGGCAGTTGATGACAGGGGCCAATGAAAACTGCCGTATTTTTAATATCAAAAAGTTTCAAAAAATTAATTTTCATTGACACACTAGTTTTTTCACCTTGCTAAAGCCACCTCAGTTAAATAACAGCGCTTTCCTCCCTAAATAACCTATGAACAGAAATTAAAATTTTAGTATGGAGTGGATTTGATAACCCACAACCTACGGAGTCGCAACCTAACGTCTAACCACGGAGCAATTGCACGCAATTGTTAGTGGTACTAACTGATGTGAATAGATATTTGGATTATTCTGATAATAATTATTCGTACTGCAGGAAAACAAAATTTTCTTTAAAAAATATTTGGACTAAAACATTGATTCTTCAAAATGAATGTTTAAGGAGTGTTGTACAGTTCGCTAGGGTGCATTCAAAAAATATTAGGGCTATTCTAAAGTACTAGTTATGAATTAATTTTCTGCGGGACAATAATTGGATTTTTCCTGAATTTCCCAAACAATTTTTTCATTTTACATTGTTCATAATATTCGTCCTACTGTAGGCTTTGTCGTGGTTGTCGGGAGTAACAAATCACTACTAGGCGATTAAACAATTAACTGGTTTATTCGCCGAAGCGTTAGTTTGTATGTACAGGTAAAATTTGCTTGAATAACAAGACGTGAGAAAAGTTGATGGTGTCGACTAATTCGTCACGATCCGGAATTATTCGGGAGGCGGTTAATTCCTCGGTATCCGCGCGACTGTGTCTGTCCAGTTGTCTGAGGGTGACGTCAGACCGTTGACCCTCAGGTGGCATGTAGCGAGTCGCTACACTACGACAATTATCACCTAGAAATGAATACTAATTAGACATTATAGAATATTTCTATCAGTCAATCGATTGACTGTTGGGAATACTCTATGGCAATAAAGTCCGAACGTAGCCTGGTTAAAGAGCTGTACACCAAAGCTTCTGGCTCCAGGCTTGGCACAAGCTTGGTAGTCGGGCTTGATATAAAGCAAAAATGTAAGCCTGGTAATTACTTGATAAGACGACGGTAACAAGCGTGGCTGAAGCTAGGATTACCGGAGTCTGGTAACCCGTGCCTTATCAAGTCAAGTTTGGGAATTCCTACCTAGGATTGAGTATATTCGTAATTTCATAATAAAATATAGATAAGATTTGTTTACTTTCCCCGTTGAAAATTCTGTATTTATTTTTTTTCAATTTCGTCTATGAAATGAAAATCTACTTAGTCTTATCATCTTTAATTCTTTGTAAATTCCAATGATTTTTAAGATTTAGCACCAAATTCTACAATTTCAGAATTTCAATGATGTTTTACTTTAAAGAAATCTACGAAAATTTGCCACGGATATCCCGGATACTTTTCTCTCCGTGCATGATGCATCATTTTTCTACCGCAAGAAAGGCACCAGGTGATATCAACAGATGACGGAGAGGTGTAATACAGAATGGGCACGAGAAACACGGAGGGCGATAGTTACTGGGGAAGGATTAACGCTTCGAATTTATAGTCCCATGTCTAACAAGGATTAATCGTTCTCGCCCGGTACACGGTAGTCCTCGTATCGACGTTTCGGCGGCACCGAGATGGACGAGGATATTTATTACCCCTCGTCTCTGTTGGCTCCCGGTGAATGAGACAAATGGCATGAAAATCACCGAAGCCAACAGTCTAAACTCTTACTTACCGTACAGTGGACCCTCGAGTGGGGATTATTGACGTCATCGGGGGTTCAATCCATCGGAATTGTATCAGACTGATTGATGATGGTTTGATGATAAGCGATGATAGGAAGGGAAAGGGGGGGGGGGGGGCATATTTTAAGTTGCTGTTGTATTCCAGGAGGCAGAGGGGAAAATTCCTCGGAAAATTACTTGTGAAATTTTAAGAAAAAAAAAAAATAAGTTAGACATTTTTCCGTGCTCGATTTCTTTCATTCCAAATATGGCTTCCTTTTTCCTGGACTGTTCACGTGCGGTCACCCATCCAAGTAGGGACTATATCGAGTGCTGCTTAATTTTCTTAATGCCAAGCCGGCTCCAAATGCCTTGCGGCCGTCCTGTAGGACAACAAAGTTTTACAATTATTAAGAACCACTAATTTTCATGAAATCGTTATGTCTTTTATTATTAAAAAATCGGTTGAAGTATTATTGTTTAATATTATTGAATTGGAATATTCAATAATATAAGAATTTTCGGGCTTTCATGATAATGAAAATTAATAAATGTTTTAAGAATTTAGGTAACAGCTGTTTGGAATTTTCAAGTAATTTTTTACAATGCGTCGGAAATATCTTGAATAACCACAAAACCAGTTCATTTTTTATTTCTATGTTGTACGTTTGCATTCAATTCCAGTTTGAATCATTCATGAAATCTCGTATTCGACTTGGATATTCACTATAATTTTCTTCTTTATGTTGAGTTAACATTGAAATTTCGATAACATCTAGAATTCCAAATCGGGTTGTACAAATGAACAATCACTTCCCACTCTATTTTCATCGCATTTGAAAAAAAGTACAGAAATTGTTCGCCTAAATTTTCCAAGTATTTTATCGTTTTTATTGCCGTTTACAGCTAAGATTGGCATTCGAATAGATACCCCAGAATTTGACGGATTTGTCAGTAATAGAATACATAGAAATTTCATGAACATGAGTGGCTGTTAAAAATAACAAAATTTTTCCTCAAACTTCCCAATTGTGTTCTTCGTAAATTATTATAATGTTAATTTGTTGAGTAATGGATACAACGTTTTGGTACACAAAATAATTTTTAGGAAAATGATTTTTCATATCAAATGAATGTGTAAATTCAATGTTTGTAAAAGTCCAGGAATTTCCTATTATCCAATTTTCCCCAATAAAATCAACCCCAGTTCATTAAAAATTTTCACGTGGAATACACAATTTTTCAACAAGATTATTTTTTTCTCTAGCAACCCCTCCACCTCTATCCTCTGTTTGCGCTGCAATGTTGGCACAGCAATCAAACAGCAATAAACCCGCGTTCTCCGATTTCATCGCAACGCGTATAAACCCACTCTCGGTCTTTTCACAAAAAAAAAAAAGAAAAAAAAATCCATCGAGAAAACGCCCTCAACGAAAAAGTGACCGGTCTTTAAAGATCTTGGAACGTGCCATGAGAGTGTAAAATACTGGTCGTAACCTCGGAAATGAGGCCAGCAACTTTGAACCCAAATCACGGAGTTTAAGCCCCCTTCGCTTAAGCCCAAGAACCCACCTTTTGCTTCTTTATATTTTCCTCAATGTTATCGTTTTTTTTCCTGTAGCCGAGGGAAACTGTCCCTCGTGTGGAGTCACGTTCCTCTACATGGGTATGAAGGAGTACAGAGTCGAGGTGTCCCGGTGAATCGTCCACTGACCTAATTTGTCACCCCTCGAAAACCCCCCGGAGGGTGAATTGTGGCAGTGGAGAAATATGGGGACGAGGGTGCATTCGTATTCGAGGGTGCTATCCTGGAAAACTACCTCGGTTGACGTTTGGCCATTTGATTGTAACGTGGGGCGAGGAGGAAAGAAAACAATAAAAATGGGGGATGGAGGGTCTCTTGGGGTGTGTTGATCTTGTTTCAGGAAGGGGAGGGAATGGGCGAGGAAAAAACCTATAACGAATGTCTGACGGACAGATTTCTTTCTTTTTCCGCGTCTACGTTTAAGGAGACCCAAGTGGGACTGTCGCTCTTCGAAAATATATATTCGCGGGGAATTGGATTTTGAGGTGTCGCTGGGGGTTATGAAATTGCAAATAGCGGTCAGAGAGCCGAGGGGCAATAAAATTTCAGGAGGAATTTAGGAGGTGATTTCTGGACAGTGGAGTTGGATTCGATTTGGGCGAAAATGGGAAAATTTAATATTTCCCCGGAAATTCGGTACGATATTATGATTTAAAAAATTTTCCGGTTTTCCGAGAGTTCGGGAAAATTCGTTGCCGCATTTTTCCGCTTTCTAGCCAATTTCGGGAGATAACTGAGCCTACATTTATTTGATGTAATTTTCGTTTTTATTGATTTTTTCTGGAAAATGAAGATTAAAAATGATGGTGTTGCG
>JAPYZM010006366.1:0-12143 GCA_030522845.1 Psyttalia concolor | reverse complement strand
GCGAAACATTACAGAGTGGACCCTCTGAACAATGCTCGCAGTATTTTCCTTCCACGTGAGTTTGTTATCAAGCACCACGCCAAGGCTGCGCACAGATGTGTCAAAGAGGATAGTGGCATCACCAATGCTAATGGACCGGCCAGACAAAGAGTAAATGTCATTGACAAATGACTAAGAACTGAGTATAATTGACTTAGTCTTAGCGGCATTGAGTCGAAGGCGGTTAAGAACAGCCCAGTCCATGATGCATTTGGCGGCAGCTCCCATCCTAGCCGTAGCAACCTCCAGATCCTCTCGAGAGAACCTTAGCTAGATCCGAAGATCATCAGCGTAGATAAGGTGCTCAATATCCGGCCTAATATTCTCAGTGATATCTTTTATAAACAAAAGGAACAGCAGGGGATCGAGTACAGACCCCAAGGCACCCCCTTGTTTAATGTATAAAAAGAGGACATTCTACGCTGACCTCTCAGTGTCGCTTGAGAACGACGACTCAGGTAAGAGGGCACCCGTTTGATTGCAGCTCCCGAGAAACCATACCAAAAAAGCTCAAAAGCTTCTCAAGCAGCCGAACATGACACACTGAGTCGAATGCCTTGCTGAAGTCGAACAGAGTAAGCATTGTCAATTCGCTGCGGTCAATACCAGCACGTATGTCATCCGTCAGTTTGATGAGGGCTGTCTGGGTACTGTTGAATGGACGGAAACCCGTTTGAAGTGGATCCAGTATGGAGCGATCAGCAAGATATTTCGAAATCCGTAGAGAGGCCAGTCTCTCCAAGACCTTTGAAACGAAACACAATAAGGCTATCGGCCTAAAGTCACAGACCGATACAGGATTTTTTATCCTGCCCAACGCCACCACCAGGGATTTTTTCCTTTCCAGAGGGAAAGTAGAGGTATTGAAGGACATATTCAAAAGCTTGTGCAGATAGAAAGTCAGAGAGGGCAGCGCAACAATGATGACCGATTTAGGAATACCATCAGAACCCTTCGCTTCAGTCGAGAAGTGTCTAATGACACTAATAACTTCACCAACCGTAGCAGCTCTGAAAGAAAAACCCTCCTCAAAAAGCCCTTTGCTCCTGGCAAAGGCCAGAATTAAGAATGTCATCAACTGAAGGTTCATTTAAGTCAAAGGACGCTCCAGCAAAATGGTCATTCACAGCCTCAGGGTCGAAGTCAGAGAGCAGATTGTTCGTAGGAACCACTCCAAGATGCCGCAGTTCCTTCCACAATAAGTTGGGGTCCAGGATTGATACCAGACGTTGGTGATAAAACCGCTGACGGGCACCCTCAACCTCCGCATGAGCATGATCACGAGCAGAACGATAGTCCAGCAACGCACTCCAGGAATGAGTACGTATGAACCTTCTATAGAGGCGACCTCTCACAGCCAGAAGATCAACAATCTCATCCGTAAACCACGGTTTGCGCTTGGCGTTCTTCCGTACCGTCTTCCTTGGAACCGCCATGTCAATAGCACTGCTAACATTGGTGCAAAAGCTCATAACCAGACTATCAACAGAGGACATAACATCAAAGGCCGACCAATCAAAGGACTCGAGATGAGCATTCAATAACTCCGCATCAAGTCCTCCAAAATCCCTGTAGCCGATATCACCGCTAAGCGTTGGACGCGGGGTCACCACCTGAAGTCTAGCCGCAATGAGGTCGTGTCCATCAACAAAAGGAACATCAGTTTTCCAGTAAGAGAGCAGAGTATCCTCACCATCAATGAGGCATAAGTCAAGCCAGGTGTCAGAAACAGCAGTGGGATAAGTAGCCCCATGTGGTACAAGACATAAAGAGTTGTCAGCACAGATCGATCGCACAAGTGCAGCATCAGCATTAGATGCAGACAGCTGATCTGCGTTAAAATCGCCAAGAATAACCATGGTGCTGTAGTCTTCAACGTGCTACTGAAGCGCTACACCTACAAAAATCGAGAAGACACCATGGCTAGCGATCTCACAGAAGAGATACGGGGATAATTCCGGTTTCTTAGTCCACATGTGAGAGGATGAAGCGAGGACCTTAACCCTAAAACCGTTACTGAAGAATAGCGCTGAGCCACCTACGCGAGTATTCCTGTCCCGTCTGAAGAGAGTATAGCCCTCAAAGGAGACCACATCGTCACCAATTAGGGGGCAGAGCTTGGTCTCGGACATAGCGATGATATGAAAAGGACGCTGAGACTCAAGAAAAAGCCTGACTCTCTCAATATGAGCTCTGATGGAGTTAACATTGAGATGACAGACTCTTAAACCATCCGAACCAAGCGATGTAGTAGCAAGATCAGGACAGGGATTGATGCATGATGTTGAAAGAGAAAACCTAGGAGAAGAAGAATCAGAAGGGAAAGTGAAAAGTGAGTTAGATGGTAGTGAAGGAGGAGAGGAGTTTATTAAGAGTCCCTTAGAAAGTTTTTTAGATCATCAAGGGAAGCAGCACGCATAGCAGAGTCTTCCTGCCTTCTCTTGATAAGGACTTCGCCATCACGAATGAACGTGGAGAAGCCCTTGTGCTTCACTGCATCTTTCACTGCACGGCGTAAGTTGTAGAGGTCCGCGAGAAGGCACTCATTAATATTATTGAGTGAAGGACGAAGCGGAAGAGTGGCACCAGCCGCAGTCACACAATCAGGGAGCAGCTCACTCGAGTGAAGCTTTCCTCGCCGAGTCTTAGCCACCACTAACTCGTAAGCCAGCTTGACTGACGACACAGTCACCACCAGGGAGGGTGGTCTTCCGGCACCCCTAGTCGCAGCAGGAGTTTATCTGGAGGTGGAAGCCTCGCCACCATTGACAGTTGACCGCTTGGGGAATGACCGAACGTAAACAATGTCACTCCGCACCACAGACGGAAGAACTCCTTGCAACACAGCCAACATCAGGAGCCTCATGTCAGCGTTCACGGGATGCTCATATCCTGAGATCAAAATATCCGGCATAAACCTAGCTCTCTCAGCATTCAGCTTCAGGAACGCTGCCAGAGCCCTCCCCTTGCAGCAATATCCAGCACTTCAGAGCAAAGCTCTTGTTGAGATGTCTCCAGCCTGCCTACACGTTCCCCAAGTTCTGACACCTTAACCTCAACCACATCAACCCTCTTAAACAGCAATGGTAGCTGATCGAGAACAGCTAATCTGGTAGAGACCTCAGTCTGGAAATTAGTCAGCCTGGACTCCATTTTCTCTTCAAAGGCCCTAGACCTCTCAGACATCGCATCTAGCTTAGCCATAATGACTGCCAACATATCAGGAGAAGTAGACTGCGACATTGCTACAGACGAGGTTGGTTGGGACCGAGCCACTGTTGATGACAGATGAGTGATCAATAATGGACTATCCGGGCGCGATGAATCTTAGCTGTCTGAAGCGGTCCGTGTTCGAGAAGCTATAGGAGAATTGATATTCACCAGGCATAATCGACACACACTCACCAAGTCCGCCCCATTATGGGTTGAGTTGAATTTAGTGTAAGTCACATGGTAGTACTTGTGACAGGTCCGACATTTCTGGAGTTTTACACTAGTCTCCTTGCGGCAGTTATTGCAAATTTTCTTTTTTCCACTCAGTTTTCCACTATAATGTAGAAACAATAAATTTGGAAAATTTGAAAACTACCGCCACGGGTCCAGTCCACCGATCTATTACCGACAGTCGGTAACGTAAGCGCTACGAGTGTGAGATGACCCCAATTAAAATACCAAAACAAAACCACTCACTTGAACCGCAGATGTCCCCAAAGCCTTAGGACTACGCTATAGTGACAGGTAAGTAGAACGAGACAGCCAGCAGGCGAAAGAGACAGCACGGTTCAGACTTGCAGGTTATGTTCAAAAGCAGTAGAACTTTGGAGAGCCGTGCAGAGAAAGAAATGCAACCAACATGGATAAATAATATATCCACTTGTCAGTCGCAAAAAGGTGCACGTAACCAATCTAGAAACAGAACCGCCCGAGGGCGAGAAAGTGCAGGAAAATGATCTTGTACGAAGTCGTTACTAGAAACGTGTCTGTGCGTACTTACAGAGAGAGAGAGAAAGCTCGAAAAAAATTGAGAGTATGAAAGAGCGTGATACCGGCGAGCTTGCCGGCTCGGATAATAATAGCGACAGGCGCGCGACGGTAGGCCTTGCAGCGGCAGTGTAAACTTCACTGGCGACAAACTTAGCGGCCGAAAAAAATGATGCTTCGAGACTTAAAGATAATAAAATTCGTGATAATCCGAAATTCCATCGGTTGCTATGGAGCTATCAAGCCTCCTAGATCATTGAACAAAAATCTGAAAATACTATGAGAAAAATCATCCGCGAATTATATTATGTATTTAAGGATCATTTTTTTCCAAATGCGCTGGTTTTCCCGTAATAAAATAAACTAATTTTAGGAGTAGTGGAAGGGGAAGTTGTTAGGTGAATATCATACGCGATAGCATCCGTCATCTCTGTCGCACCACTCTCCATGTCAACTCGACTGATACGCTATCGCGTATTTTGATTCCTCTCACCGAGCCCAACAACTTTTGTAAGACCAAAATTATTGGTCCCATTGAAGAAAAACTCAGTTATGCTTGTAGCATAAAAACATAAACACCTATACTCAAATCACTACTCTCATTATTTTTCCCCTTCGAAGCCTTACAACTTTGGTCTGAAACATTTTCGCGTTCAACTATTTTTAACCACTTATTCAGGCGTACAAATCATCTTGGGACATCCTGTATATGGTTCAATTTCGACGTTTTGACTTCTCGATTCATCGGATGTTCTTCTATTCACATAGAAAATAAAAATTGAAAATGTTCTATTCTGCAAGACCCGTCGAATCACCCTTCGAAATTTTAACTTTTCAATTCCTATTTGCATTTAAAATTAACGAAAAATGTTGAATGTGGAAAAAGTAAAGATATTTTTTACAATGTATGATTTTTAAATGGTAAAGACTGCGCTGGCCGATGAAACTGTAGTAACTAAAAAAACACTCCTGTCTATTGAAGTTGCGCAAGCGCAGTTCGTATTCATCATTCATTGTACAATGGTGGACGTACTATTTGGTGAACGGATGCCTGCGGCCGGATTAGACTAGTTATGTAAATACTTACATGTAATTTAAAAAATGGGTCTGAAATCGCGCTTCAAGTACGTTGTACCTGACCATTTTTTGTCCAATCAAGTGCTCATATTCATCATCTCTTCTAGAGTTTGTTAGGACTTTACAATGTTTTTTATGACTCATTCTTTTAGACGTGACATAGATTAGTAATATTGAGTTGTCATTGATCAGCCTGGACTTAGAAAATCTCTAGAAGTGTAGGTCATCGAGGAAAACTATAGCATTATTGTAGGGAAAAACCACTTCACAAACTTGGCGCTATTTCTTATTTCAGTTATTTTTTAATTTTTCATCCAATCTATCCATTGAGTGTAGACATTTGAGGTCAACTCATTAAATACTGTTTGTTTTCGAATTGTCTTAGGAGACGGCGTATCAAAATGGCTACTTGGAGCTTTTTTTTACAATTTTTTTTTGTTTTTACAGTATTATGAATTTCTCTTCATATGATTATGATTGTGATTAGTGTTCCTTTCTGTTAAAATACATGTTGACAGTGTAAGCGGAATCACTTTTCCATAATTTTCTGTTTTTTTCATACCAATAATCATTACTTTCCATCTCCCCTTTGTAATTGCGTTCATATCATCAACAAAAACAAAATTTACTCCAAACCTTTTGACCGTCGATCAATCGGTATAGATTGACCATCTTCTCTTCGCCACATTAGTGCCGGTGTCGGATAACCCTCAGCTTTACAAATGAGTGTTATGTTTTGATGTTCCTTTACCGCGACCGTACTGTCCGTTGAGAGAGAATCAATGATATTAGGCGGCACTGTACATACAACGAGAATTTTATTAAGTGAAACAAATCAACCATGAGCGAGTAATGAATTTCAATAAAGTTCCAACATACCAACTACTTGCAGATAACCAACTTGGCTCATCATTGGAGTGGTATTAACCTGGCACATGTAGTACCCCCGATCTTCCTGCTGAACATTCTGAATGCGCAGCAGCCAAGTCTTATGTTTGTCATGAGATACAGAGAATCTTGGTATCTTTACCACTATATGCGTGTGGATCGTGAGCAGCATTTGGCGACCTACGTGTAACCATGCCACCTGTAACAACAATTTCAGAATCGTGAGGCAACTATAATGAAATCGAGGAGAGTGTTCTCCATGAGAAAGATCATTTGGTGCAGGGTGATCAGTCACTAATGAGGAATTTCTCCTCTTCAGTCCGAAGTAGATGTATTGTCATGAGACCATATTCGAAATTGTCAGGAACCGAGGGTGGGAAATTTTGAAAGTAAATTCTCACTTTTTAGAAGTTGTTCGAAATTGAAATATATAAGGTGGTTCTCGAAGATATTTATTCCTCTTAACCAATAACGTGAAAAAAATCGTCGATTACCCGAAAAATCATTAAAAATATTGGTTTAGTGGGTCTATGACTATTGGACGATGAAGATGGAGGAATGGGGTTTGTAGAATATGATATTTGAAGGTGAATTAAAATGGCCAGGGAAAATCGCACAACGTTGGAATTATCATGAAGTTGGGTACGGGTGGATTGGGGATCTTTGAACATGAACCATAAAGAATATAGGAACAGAAAATGGAATAATGTGATTCCTATATTATAATCTGTTCTAAACGAAAAGTTGTGGACTGCTGCGCGTACATGTGATTTAAGGGCCGGGTATAATAATTTGTCACCTCGAAATCGCGAACCCTGCTTACACGTGAAATACTGATCAAATCACCAGTAGATGTATTTTCTGACCTGCAGAAATCGTGCCTGGAGGTCGAAAAAGAGGTGTGCTCATGATCTAGTAATTGTTTTTCTTGCAATTAGTCCAGGCGATTACGAGGTGACGAACTATTACACTCGGGCCTTAAGTTTGGTTCCCGGTACATGCACTGCGTGTTTCCTGCTGGAACGGAACTATAGAACCTTATAGGAAAGTATATGGTCGGAAATTTATCGGAATATTGTGTGTATCTGTCCATGCATATACGCATAAATCACCATTGAATTAGAAAAACGGAATTGGATAATATTATATAAGAAATGTAATATACTCGTAAGTTTTGATGAATTCCATTTGCCATGAAAAGGTATCTATAAGAAATTCCTGTTAGATATGATGTTCCATGATTATGTATCGTGGAAGTATGATTATGTATCGTGGAAGTGAATATTTGGAATGCTAGGATAGGTAAGTTATGAGACTCAATAAGATTTTTATATAAGATTATCGCATAGCAAGTCCTATAAGAAATCGTATGGAAAGTCCACTCAGAAAATGGTAGACCATTTCATAAAGAAATCATGGGATAACCAATAAAATGTTTTTATAGGAATTATCCTATCAGATAGTATTAGATATAACTGCAGGGAATCCTACAAGGAATTACATGGTAAAACCAACTCGATTTTTATATAAGATTATCGCATAGAAAATCGTATAAGAAATCGTATGGAAAGTCCACTCTGAAAATGCTAGACAATTTAAGAAAAAATTCATGGGAAAACCAATAAACTGTTTTATAGGAATTATCCTATCGGGTAGTATGAGATGCAACTGCAGGGAATCCTATAAGCAATTACATGGTAAAACCAACTGGATTATTATATAAGATTATCGCATAGAAAATTCTATAAGAAATCTTATGGGAAGTCCACTCAGAAAATGCTAAACAATTTTATAAAGTGTAAGAGATTTCCTCCCGGCGTATTGCCCTGCGGGGAAATTACTCTTACTGGCTCCATTCCCTAATACTCCGGGAGTTGGGCGCTAGTTGGGTTTTTGCCGGAAACCCAACGGTAAAACCGGCTTCTAGGTCAACCTCGTCGACCTAGAGGATTTTCTGAGTGTCGTTGGCCGGGCCAGCCACAGTGGGTGTGGTAGAGTGCGCGACGTTCACCAGTCTAGCCACCAAGTTACCCCTCTGTGAGAGGTTTCTGACCCGGGAAATCACAATTTCCATTCTATCGCCGATGAGTATGGGCATGTTGTGCAATCACCGCAGACTGCTGTCATCTGTGATTACAGTGAAAGGGTACCCTTCCAAGTAACAACAGAATTTCTGGACGGCCCATATGCCCGCTAAGCCCTCCTGTTCGGTGACAATGTAGTTTTTGCCCGGATCGGTCAGCGAGCGGCTAGCATAGGCTATTACTCGCTCCTGTCCGTCCTGTCCTTGCGTCCGCACTGGCCCGAGTCCTGCGCCACTCGCAACTGTCTGGAGGCAGAAGGGTAGTGAGAAATCGGGACAGGCTAGTGTGGGAGATGAGGTGAGGTGTCTTTTCAACGCCTCGAAAGCTTCCTCCTGTTCCGTTTTCCATACCCATGTTTGATTCCTCTTAGTGAGAAGAGCCAAGGGTTAGGCCACGATGGCAAAATCTGGTATAAATCGCCTATAACAGGAGGCCATTCCCAAGAACCGCCGAATCTGTTTTAGATTCTTGGGTGTGGAGAAATCCATGACCGTTGACGTCTTGTCAGGGTCGACTGGGAGGCATTCGCTATTGACGACAAATCCGAAGTATTTCACGTCTTGTCGGCCGAACACGCTTTTCTCCCGGGTAAACTTAAACCGTGTTCTCTTAGCGTGTCCGGAGCTTTTCCTAGCCACTCTAAGTGTTCCTCAAATGTATTGAACACAATAATTATATCATCCAAATACACGAACACCTGGGGGTACATCTCTGGACCTATGATTCAGTCCATGGCCCTCTGGAAGGTAGCAGGTGCGTTCGAGAGGCCGATCGGCAGGCGCTCGAACTCGAAGAACCCTGTTCCAGGAACCGTGAAAGCAGTTATCTCCTTGGTCTCTTCGCCCAGTGACATCTGCCAATAGGCTGAACTTAAATCGAGAGTCAAGGATTCCTGTCATGTTGGCGACTGGGTAGGCATCCTTTTTGGTAACATCATTTGCCCATCGGAAGTCGATACAGAACCTGTACTTGCCGTTGGGCTTCTTTACCATTACTACTGGACCATTCCAGTCGCTCTCTGAAGGTCTGATGACTTCGTCTCGGAGCATCTCATCGACCTCTTTCCACATGGCCAGTTTCAAGTGGTAAGACACTAACCGGACCCGTTGTCGGATTGATTCGGGTCCTTCCATGTCGATTCTGTGTGGTGCTAGCTTGGAGATGGGAGGGACTCCGTCTGTGTTCGGAATCTTCTCGTCCAGGAGCCTCTCAATGAGGCTCTGCTGGGTCTCTCCAGGTATCTTCAGGCCGTTACAAACCGTAAATTGACAGGCCCGTTCCACCGTGACGAATCTAAATGACACGTCTGGTGTATCTCTGAAGAACCAGGACTGGTCAAAGAAGTCTATGACCATTTCTGCCTCCTTCAGAAAATCCAATCCCAAAATAAAATCTTCGGATAGCGACGCCATCCAAAGAGTTTCTATGGGGACTATTCTCCCTCCTACCATGAGAAGTATGATGAAGACTTCCTTGACCACTTCGAGTTGGCTGTTGGTTACCAATACTCTTCGTCGCGGAATTCTTTTTGCGCTGACACCTAGCTCGTTTAGCAACTCGATGCCGGCCTTGCCGGCGAATGTTCGCGATGCCCCCGAGTCTACTAGGCCAGGTATCTTTTTCCCGTGGATGTAGATGTCCACGTGGAAAGCAAACGTCTTGCCTTCTCCCATGCCCTGTCTTCCAAACTCCAGGTTGTGATCTGCCTCGGGCGATGCTAATCTGAGAGGATCCATCAGGTCCTCCAGAGTGAAACTTTCACTCTGGCGGCCATTGGCGGACTCCTCCTCGGTATCGGGATTCCTTCACCCGCTCTTCCCAAGAACCCCCTAACCGGGGCTCGCCACTCCTCGAAGTCGACCTGTTATCTTCCTCGGGTGACCGAGAGTTGCGTGGTCCCATATGGCCACGCAACTCTCGGTCGAGACGCTGTACCCGCTCCAGTAACTCATTTAGAGATGGGGTAGCCTCCGTCAGCGTGAAGCCTGGTATCTCGCCCGTCGGGTTAGTGGTGCCACTACCCTCTCGGCTGCTCCTACCACTCCCGTTCTAACTTCCGAGGGGTCTCCCTCGCTTTCTGGGCGCAGGCGGAGCGTCGAGAACGGCCGTTGTCCGCACTTGTTCCTCCAGGAGCTTGGTATGCTCCAGGAGTGCCTTTAAGCGGCCTGTCGCGACTGCTCGCCATTACTTGCGCCCTCTAGGGTTGCTTGACGGGTAAAGAACCTGTCTTTTCCCCCGGAGAACGTCCCCTTAGGCTAGAGTAGGAGCCCCTCGGCTTGCCGAGGGTGGACCACTCATCCTCGTCGTCGGACGAGCTACCAGTAGGGTCCTGCCCCTCCATGCCCCTCTAACTGACTCCAGGTTTTTACCTCGGAACCAGTCCCAATCGGCAACGGTTTGCCTTCCAGGTCCTTCTCGTTCGGATCCAGAGGTCTGGTGTCCTCCGATTCGAGAAGTCTCTTACTGTTCTCTGGCTTGACTGGTGCCATGGTAGTAGCTAAGGGTAATTTTCTTTTCACAAGTGATAAGAGTCTATTGCACTCAGTGCTCCTGAACAAAGGAAAAGACTGAGCGAGGCTCCGACGGCCCCTTATATACCGAACTTACGGTAGGTGGGAGGTCTCCCATTCTTCCACTCGGTCACGCCCTCTAGGGACCGCGCTGTTCCTCGAAAAGCCTGCAATATTACCGGCTGCCGACACTTCGGGGAGAGGACAGATGGCGCCTCCTCCACGATTGGTGTGTTTGGTGTGATGTGGAAAAAATTGCATGGCGCTTTCGCTCCGACTTATTCGCCATCGAGATATTTTACAGTCCATCCGACGTGCTGAAATGTTTTATAGCCTTTCCAGGCCATGAAACCCCTCTCACCTCAAATTGAGGTGGACGAAACTGATGGCCTCTTCAGACCACACAATTCCGTCAACCAGCATTGGGGAAATAAAATTATATCCCCGCTGCTGGTGAGGCCTCCGCACCGCTCAAGTGGGTTTAGGGATTTCCACTCCTCCCGAGAGCTTTAGCGTGCCCACGGAGTCACGGAAGGTGAGTTTCTGCGCCTTGCGGCGCAGGTTCCTCATCTCCCTCCGCCTCTTGAGGGCCTTTTCCGACCTGTGAGAATTCTTCGGGGGTTGAGCAGAGCTCTCCCCCCGCGAGGGTCTCGGTTGGCTTGCCGCCCCCTCCTCCTTCATGGGCGCCGGTTTCCTCTTTTCGAGGGCCATCGCCTTAAGGACCTCTCGGGGTATATTCCGGCCAAATTTCAGGATCCAAGGACCCCTGGCCTTCTCCTCCCGGCAAGGGACACAGTCCCTTGTGGCTTTTCCAGGTCGGCCACACTTCCAACAATACGTTGAAGGTGGCGCCTAGCATTCTTTGCCGGTACAGCCAGGTTTGTTGCAATTCCAGCATAACTTAGCTGGCGCCACCCCGGCTCGACTTTTGGCCGGAGCCTCTCTTTCGAGGGTCGCTTCCTCCCCCCACTGGGACTTCTTCGTGACGTCTTCGACACGCGCCTTAGCCCAAAGCCATACCTCAAGGCGTGATCCTTTTTGGCGTACTCACCGTCACTCGGCCTATCGCCGACCTCTCGTGGTCTAATCGTCTTCCGTCAACTTTCCCAGTTGACGGTAGAGGGTACTGTCTGCGCCGTTTTCTCGGCGTATACTCCTCTACTACGGCCGACTCTCGTAGTCGATACCGCAGGGTATATGGTTAGCCGTAACGAGAAAAATCTCGTTACAGAAGAAATCATGGGAAAACCAATTAAATGTTTTTATACGAACTTTCCTATCGGATAGTATGAGATATAACTGCAAGGAATCCTCTAAGGAGTGACATGGTAAAACCAACTGGATTTTGACATAAGATTATCGCATAGAAAATCCTATAAGAAATCGTTTGGAAAGTCCACTCAGAGAATGCTAGACAATTTTATAAAAAAATCATGGGAAAACCAATAAAATAAATACCACAAATAATACATCAAAGACGGGAAATTTATATAGCGTTCCACATTCTTGTGACGTCAGAGGAAATTGTTGGATGGGATTTGGAATAGGTAGGATAGGATCCAGG
>JAPYZM010006363.1:0-12999 GCA_030522845.1 Psyttalia concolor | reverse complement strand
ATTTCGTCACTAGCATCAGATACGCATATTGTTTATGAAAACAATTTTAGTCGTTTATTTTGCAGATTCGTCTCAATATGAGAAATTTGACGAGAAAAAAAATACACGACTGATTATGGAAGACATTGTTCATCAAATTCTCAAGTCCACAAAACTGATTGGCTATTAACAACATTTATACATCATTCATTATAAGTATTAGAAATGTGTGAATTAACTATTTAATATTCAGGTATCGAGCCTGAAGTTTGCTCGGTGGATTTTCAATGTCGGCTTTGCTTTGAATTAGACGCAGCTCCTTGGTTTTACTTGTTTGTGCAGGATCATTTGCAAATGCTGGAACATAAATAGAGAATAATAAGTCGATGACTCTTTGTGTGACATTGAATTTAATATTGTTGAAAATTTCATTACTCGAGCGATATTCGTGGGTGTTCAGGAGCACCGAATGCAAAGAATTTATTGTTTTCTCCAGAGCAGTCTTCAAATCCCGTTGAATATGCGAATGTGCCAAAAATAGAGCTGCGAAGAGGTCTCCAGAGCCGGTGTAATTTGTTGGGATTTTGGGTATGTCGATTATCATGATCTCATTATCTATTTGATTAAGACCAATAATTAGGGTGATTTTTCATTTCCTCCATTCCCTACGACTCCTGTCTCTATTCAATGCAGAATTTTACCTTGCTCATTGCTGATAATACTCTGCATTTTATTGTCGAATTCAAAGGAAGTGACTGCCACAATTTTAGGACCCAATCGATGCAATTTCGCAGTGGCTCGTTTCACATCCTCTATAGACTCAATTTTTTCACTGGTTAATAACCTAAATAAGCAAACATATTTTAAGAATTACATTTTTCAATCCAACTCGATCTATTCAAAAATTTTCTAGAGGACCTCCTCGACTGAAATTTATTGAATTGTTTTTATTCTATTTTTCTCTTTTATCGAGAAAATTGAAGAAAAAAAATTGTCGAAGGCTTAAAAAAATATAATTCTATTTTTTGAATAGAATATTTTTAACTTCCCGGTAGGAAGTTATTGGTTATTGGTTACCCTGAAAATGAAAATCGCTAATTTTGTGAAATGTCGACGTTTCATGACCAGGAGAACCAGGAGTTCACGCTCCCGCGCAGGCGTGTCACCCGATCGAAGGGATTTTGATCGCGATCGATAGCCATTGTCTTTGTCTACAGCCCATTCGGACGGGAGTAAATTCCCCCCAGCCCTTAAATTTCTAGGTTAATATTTCAGTCTATCGGGAAGTTCGTTACGGAGTTCGTCAAGGGCCGAATAAAAGAAAGAAATCGCGTTACGAATTGTGTTGAGAATTACTCGGGAAGATAGTAGTTCAACGCAAGAACAATGGGAGCGAGCGTAGCGAGCGACCAACAACCCCGACCAATTTTTGGAAACAATTAAAAACCTACAGAATTGCCAAACGAAACCACTAAAATTTTATAAATAAGGTATTACTCTAATTCAAACTGATTTGGTGTCACAATATCAGCCAGTGGTACGACTTCGGTTTTATAAATTTCAATCAACTCTTCGGGTACGTAACACTTTCCATTGTCCCCCAGTACAGGATCACAAACTGCAAGAAAAACGAACAATCGTCATTGCAAAATAAGGATTGACAATCAGTGAGAAAAAATGTATTACCATAAACGAGATTAGGATTTTTTTTCTTCAGAATCGGTACCAGTTGCGCAATTTTTTTGACAAAAGACGACGAGGCAGCGTATCCAGTGAGTAAATGGCTGAAGGAGTCCAAGTCATTGGCAGCTAGGCCTTCCATTAAGTCCCCTGCACACAAACCAATTATTATCAATTAAGTCAACAGACGTCAAGGCTGCTCAAGCCTGGGCTTACCTAGATCTTTGTCATTGAGGACTTCACCTTTGACGACTTTATACCCCGTATGATTGGAAAATTGCACTGAATTGATTGCGTTCACTTCGAATCCAAGCAACTGGAAAGGAAACAATAAAAATAGTAAGACAAAGTCATTGAATGCTAACAAAAAAATTTGTTTTTCCTATTCTGTGTGACCTTCCACAAAATCAGTCGCCTGGAATTCTAAATTCATTAAAAGAATAAATTCTGCTGATCTCCAAATGAATATTATCAGAGAACGCCAATTTTCCTGGTTGTCGAGGCATTGTTTAATCCAAAAAACAGAAGAAAAAATCGCCACTTGAAATGAGTCCCCTCGAAAAATCCGAAAACATTGAAAATACGAAATTCATCAGACGGAAATAATCGTTGGAGTAAGCCATGAGCACATGACATCAATCTTCTAGAGCAAAAAAAAAAAACCTAATGAAACCTAATCAAAATTCCTCGGGAATAACTCGTTTGGAGAAATATGACCGGGCAAAATCATGTTTTTCCTCATTACAAAATACTGATGACACATACCTGCAATGGAAATGTTGCGCATTTATTGCCGCAGTACCCATGGACAACATGGCTCTGAATGGACAGCACATTGCGTTCAGCATCCTTGCCCATTTTTTGTCACTAAAAAAAATTGAAGTGGTAGAGAATAATTACAGATATGTGCTTGTTATTCACTGGTAAATTCGGCACTGCTGATATGCGATGATAATATTCCCCCATCAGTATCGAACGCTCGGGCACTCCGGTCACATGACAAGGCTCCCTATCGTCACTAGTTTATCACATGGAGGTAATTTTCAATGTCTTCCTGCATGCTAACATTGTTCTCCCACTAATCAGCAGTCATGCTCCCCAGTGGAGGGACTTGGTGGGATAATATTGCGAGTAGAGAAGGAAAAATGAGTGATTTGTGCTGCGACTAGGATGTCGTAAGGAACCCTAACTGATCATGTCCGATTTGACAAAACCCCGAGACCACTGGAGATGATACTGTTATCATTGCCATTGTTGTTGGACGATTGTTGAGGTGAGGCGGGGGAAATTAGCTGCTGAAATCTTCCAGTGTCTATCGTTGCTCATCAACCCAGTGCGTACCTAACCTATTAATCGCCGAAAAAATTGATATGTGTATAGTGAGCTCCTAGAAGTGCTATATGATCTGTTACGAGGAAT
This sequence comes from Psyttalia concolor, assembly GCA_030522845.1. Taxonomy (NCBI): domain Eukaryota; kingdom Metazoa; phylum Arthropoda; class Insecta; order Hymenoptera; family Braconidae; genus Psyttalia; species Psyttalia concolor. The sequence continues at coordinate 9,921 of JAPYZM010006363.1, read as the reverse complement.
GTTCGTAACCGCGGAACACGTACACTAATACAAAACCCATGTACAAGGAGTTGTTGTTCGACGTGGGTCACTCACTAACACCACCACTACCACCTTCGAGTTGACGAAAAAGTATGGCGACGTGGGAGAGTGAGAAATTTACTCGAGAAGACGGCGATACCGATGGTATCAATGATAATTTCGCCAGTATCCTAGTGACTCCTGATTTGCAGGACTGTCTCGATGACAGTCTGGATTTGACGAATTTTGGAAAAATATATGAACAATCGGGAGCCTTTGATTCTGCCAAATATTCGGATACTGAGGATACTCCATTCATCTCGAGACTACCTGATGACACGTCTGGGTGAGAATATTTTTAAATACTTCGCTATCCATTCAATTATTAATCAAAGTCTCGGCGAAAATTTGCTTGGATGAGATTTAATTAGCCTTCGGCAGGGGTTGGAGTACCTTCTCATGTGGACATTAATTCCATCCTAGATTCTCAAATAAATTTCATTCATCCGTCATTCCTTATACGGTCATTCCTGATTGACTGTCGTGCCAGATATTGGAGATTCATGTGAAAACAGAAGATTAAGAAAAACCTGAAATTTTCATTTTCAAGAACATCCAAACGTATTATTTCCTTCATGGCCTTCTGCTAAAAATAAATATTATGTTTTTGCGAACAGTACCAAAAACTATGATTTCCTAATAATATCGGGGGGGTAAAAAGTGACATTGCATGCCAGGAGTAGAAAACAAATGTCTCATACAACGAGAGATAAACAACAGAATTCCACACGTCTAACTTGTGCCAAAAAAATGTTTGTTAAAAATAATTGAAGAAGGATTTACCAAGAGATAAAGATTCAGGATAATTTGGTCTCCTCTAATAATCATTAGGGGGGGGGGGGGGGGCGGGTGGGGCAAGACTTTCTTAAGAACTCGTTCTCTCGTCTGTCATTCCATACTGATTACTCTCAACTGCTATTTTCCCTAGGTACATTCATCACACAATCAGCCCAAACGAAATTTACATGCGAATTCATCCGGACGAAGATGACTCTATGCCCGATGCTCCCTCACATGCGACAATCACAATTGAAAGCACCGATCCGGAGACAAATCAGAAGCACATCAGCCGGTATGAGTGTGAATACGATGGGTGTTCGCGTACTTACAGTACCGTTGGCAATCTCCGGACCCACATGAAAACCCACAAAGGTAAATCAACAAATGGATCCTCGAAACAGTGATCATAAATTTGTGAAGTGCATTAAAAAATATTAAATCGTGCTTTCATTGCCCTCCCTCCATCTAAAACATACTAATCAGATCATAATTATCGTCAAGCCCTTGTGGATGAGAAAATAAATGGGTAAGTGACTGGAATTATCGCATGAAGAACAGCATAAAGTCCCCGAATTTACGCTTCACATCGATTGATTTACAGAGTGGGATGTTTTCCGATAGATACAATAGAGAAATGATAAATAAAAATGTCAAATCGAGGCTTTATCATGCATAAAACAGCTATTGTCTGTTCCTAACCTGCAAACTTTGGATCTGCATGGCTTTTATATCGGTCAGTGCTCTCAGAGATATCATGCATGCCTCATTGCTGATGAATGTGAGGTTAAATTTCATCGGAATTGATTATGATTGTCATCTTTGCAGGAGAGTACCGATTTAAATGCACCGAGCCCAACTGCGGCAAGGCCTTTCTCACTTCGTACAGTCTCAAGATTCATGTGAGAGTTCATACCAAAGTCAAACCCTTCGAGTGTACTTACGATGGCTGCGAGAAGGCATTCAATACTCTGTACAGACTGCGAGCACACCAAAGACTACACAGCGGTAACACCTTCAAGTGCGAGGAAGTTGGATGTATTAAATTTTTTACGACCCATAGCGATCTCAAAAAACACATTCGTACGCATACGCAAGAGCGCCCGTACAAGTAGGTGGCGTAATTATTCGGGTGTTTCCGTCAATTACTGATTGCGCTTGGCAATTGTCATTGAAAAAGACGTGAAACTTTGGGCTTCCCTGGCGGACCAGTCGATTGGGATCGACTGTCGATTGCAGAATCGACTTGCTCAGTTTGTCGATTAACATTCGAGAGGATTTTGATTGGAATTTCAGGTTATGGAATTGGATATCAATCGATCACATGCCGAGTCGATTATGACCTCTTGCAGTCAGAGGAGACTCAATTCAAGTGGTACTCGATTTTTTTATTGACAATGGGAAAACTATTCTAAAACGATAACGAAATTGGTCGATTGAAGGTCGATTGACTTGGGGGAAAGGGGCAATCGATACTCAATCGATTGAACCTCCAGTCGATTCAGTCTCGACTCTATCGACTGAAATTCAAATCGAAAATCACTCGAATGCTAGTCGATTGCAGAATCGAGCGATCCGATTAGTCGATTGTCATTCGATCGTTGGTCGATTGTGATGTCGAGCCTGCGTAGCTTAAACGACCTATTGCAGAATCGACTTTCTCAGTTTCTCGATTAACATTCGAGTGGATTTCGATTGGAATTTCAGTCTGTGGAATTGAACATCAATCGACCACATACTGAGTCGATTAAGAGATTTTCTCAGAGGAGACTCAATTCAAGTGGTACTCGATTTTTTTATTGACAATGGGAAAACTATTCTAAAACGATAACGAAATTGGTCGATTGACTTGAGGGAAAGGGACAATCGATACTCAATCAACTGAACCTCCAGTCGATTCAGTCTCGACTCTATCGACTCAAATTCATATCGAAAATCATTCGAATGCTTATCGACCAACTGAGCGAATCGATTCTAACAATCGAGCGACCCGATTAGTCGATTGTCATTCAATCGTTAGTCGATTGTGATATCGAGTCTGGATAACTTAAACGACCTACAATCAAGTTCCCTGAAAGTCGATTGCGAGTCGATTCGAGCTGGCAATCTGTTGGAATCGAGTATAAGTCGATTAAAACCAGATTATAAAGAAATTCTTTCAATCGAAATGAAATTCACATTGAGACTCGATTCCAACAGATGTCCAGCTTGAATCGACTCGCAACCGACTTTCAGAAACTTGATTATAGCTGGTTTAAGCTACCTACCCTCGACATCACAATCGACCATCCCTCGAATGGCAATCGACCAAGCGGGTCTCTCGATTCTTACAATCGACAGTCAGTCGAATTCAACTCAACGGGTCCGTTAGAGGTTAGGTGAGCCGGTAGACCAGGGCAAGGGCACAAAGTCATCCCAATAATTGGCGAAACACCCATTTCATCATTTACAATATTGAGCATTCTGTAATTATGTAATATGATTAACACAGGTGCAAGGAAAAGGGCTGTGGCAAAGCATTCACAGCTTCGCATCACTTAAAAACTCACAAACGCACCCACACAGGGGAGCGTCCTTACACATGTCCACAAGTAAATTGTCAAAGATCATTCACAACTCCACACAGTTTGAAGAGTCACTCGAAAACCCATAGGAAATTAACGGAGAGTGGTCAATATAATGTCCAAAAGCCTCCAATTTCACCCCTCGAGACGATCAATGGAGACTCTTTATCAACGTACACCATAATTCCCCTAACCACAACGACTGAACAGATTGATAATCCCAGCATGGCCTTCATATCATCGAACATTAAATCCGAAGGAGCAGCAGTTTTAACCCTCACCGATCTCACCTTTAACCTATCTCCTAGTGGAAATGTCCTGCAGATTGACAGTACAAATGACAATATTTTAGTGGAGTCCACATTTTCATCGGCAGATGAAAAAATGATGAGTGATAGTTTTCCCAAGGAGAGTCAACACTTCGTAATGACAAATTATGGCAACCCAGTTAATGAAAATTCCGCCAATGATGGATTATTGACGCCAGCAGAAGGTGAGACATTTGGAAAGGATAAATTCACATCGGCCCCCCTCAATCTCGAGCAAAAAATCGTACGCGATGGTATACAAACAACCATTGCCGAACTATCGGACGTGAATGATGACGATGATAATGATGAAGATGTCCCCTCGTCGTGTAATATATTCACAATGAAAGACTTAATTGATGAGAACAGTGTCGATGACATATTGAACAAAACATCCAGTCAGTCGGAATTATTTGAAACTAGTCTCGAGTCGCTGGCATTCACAGGTGAAGCGAATAATTTATTACTGAATAATGTGAGTGAACAATCGGAGGCTGTGGAACTTGCTATAGCCTCGGAGGAGGAAATCCCGTCGCCCTGGATCGATGTAATGGCTCTCGCTGCTAAGCCCGCACTGAGAACTGAATCATCTCCGGAGGAGATCAATGCATTTCCCACAGCTGTTCATTCACTGGTGGACCTCGTGGGCCCGGAGCCCTCGCCACTTCAAATTGACAGGCAAATTCAGGGCTCAACTATTTCAGCAATTACAGAGCCCACTTCCATGCCCGAACAGGTCGTCACTAATGGCAAAACGAGGGAGAGAAATGTTCTACAAGAGATAACAGCTGATGCTGATATTTGTAAATGCACAGACTGCAAGTGCGATCAGTCGAAAAATTATCACAATTGCTCACCAGAACCGACCTGCTGTGATAAAACAGCCAACTCACAGATGAATTTTGTCAATGAAATTGTTTCTTGCTTGCAGAGACAGTGTACCAATGATATAGCGAATAATTGTAGCTCATGCTGTCTCGTGATTTGCTTTAAAACTCTGGAGCAACTGCAGAGAGTATTCAAAGAGAATTGCTGTAGACGAGAGCCACAGGGCTCGTCGTGCTGTCGTGATAAGCCAGCTAATTTTCAGGATATTTATCACGACGAGGAGCCCTGTAAATGAGTTTCATATCACCCTAACGGACCCGTCGATTCCAATTCGACTGACTGGAGATTCTGAGAATCGAGTGGTCGATCGATGGTCGATTGTGATGTCGAGTGTAGGTAGCTTAAACGAGGTACAATCGAGTTTCCTGAAAGTCGATTGCGAGTCGATTCAAGCTGGACTTCTGTTGGAATCGAGTCTCAATGTGAATTTCATTTCGATTGAGACTATTTTCTTATAATCGGTTTTAATCGACATATACTCGATTCCAACAGATTTCTAGGTTAGGTCGACTCGCAATCGACTTTCAGGGAACTCGATTGTAGATTACACACGCTCGAAAGCAGAATAATTTTTGATTTATCAATCAAATGAAGGATCACAATCTCTTACGTGACGATAATTACGTCTCTAGCGTGTCCTGTGTGTGTAGGAATAATAATTAGTATTTTTTCATAAGTAGAAATCGACCGCCATCTTGTTTACATCGACCAAAATATCTAGGGAATTGAGGGTGTGATTACAAATGGATAATTATATTGTTATCGTTCATTTTCTACCGACCACACCTAATTATCGTCAAGTGAGAGACTATGATCCTTCATTTGACTGAAAAATCATAATTTTTCGTCCTCTCTAGGGTATCTAATCTACTCCGGCGTGAAGGAAGAAAACGTAGGAAAACTCTGGGGAATTTAGTAACAAAAATTACAAGAAATCAGAAGAAGGGGGCCTTAAGCTACCCAGACTCGATATCACAATCGACCGACGATCGATTGACAATCGACTAACCGGGTCCCTCGATTCTTAGAGTCGACAGGTCCGCCAGGGCAATGTTATTAATTTCGAGCTTTACTAGTCAATTTTTTAATCGAGTCTTATGCTATTCTCTTGCATTTACAGTAAATCTGTGAGGATAGAAATATAATGCAATACATTAATATCTGTTTAAAGAAGACATTTCATATCGCCTCCACAAATCCTGTAACTCAATTATTTCAATTGTCTTTTGTGTGCGTGTGTGCGTGTGCGCATTTTTCCTTCAGCTGTACAACTAATACTTTTGAAATTCAGTAGAACAAAAACAAAAGGCGATTTCTCCTAGGTAACGGGAAATATCTACAATTTTCATTACGACTCTGCGATACCAAATTTTAGAATATACTCCATGTTGTTTTATTTAAATAATCCAATATTATATTTTATTGCTGTGCAAATTTTTATTACAGTTTATACGTTTAATGCTCTTTGATTGTAACATTAACAATGTAAAACCAAAAAGTATATATATTTTTAGAATAATTGTTCAGTGATTAAGCTATTCAATCAGATTGAATGAATAATATGAGAGGATAATACGCCATCGGCATCTCCGCAATTGCGACTTTATACTGAGAGGATCGCGAATAAGGTCTGAAGAAAGTCCGGGTGAAGGGAATCATGAGTTGATAATGATTTGTCGAGGAGCGAAACGTGGGGAGAACCGTTGAAGATGAAAAATATATTTTTGAGATTAATTATGATAATAAAACCGAAGGATGAGACACAATCGATTTAGTGTTTTATTGACTTCCAACTCACGGTGAGAGGCAAATGTATTTTTACGATACATAAAAAAATCTAGATTTTTCTCGGCTCCAATGAAAATATTGTCAACAAGCGTTGATAAAATGTGAGAATACTTATTTGGACGAGGGGCTATTTATAGGTGCAATCACTGTGTCACTTCAGAATGAAATCATATGGAATGAGTGAAGTCACTTGAAATCATTTGAAATCAAAAATGAAAATAAAAAAGTTCGATACATTGGAATAAATCAAAGCCATAAGACTAGTTCTCCGCCATGTCTCATAATGGCCTTCAAATTGACCAAAGTATTTACAAAGAAATTAGAAATTCATTTTTGAGTATCATTCAACATAATATAATTATGTTGTTATTTTCTGACTTCCCCTGAACATTTCTAAATTGCAATTGATTTCAAATTATTGGATATAATTGAGAATAAATCATCTCAAAAATGAGCAGTGTTGTCTGATTGGTATTTTTCAAATAAAGCAAGTCAAATCTATTTATTATAAATTTTATAATATTTAATTCTACCAATGATATCAGCTGAATGCTTCGGAACTATAATTTTTTTCTTATTTTTCCCATTAATATTAATTTGACTTTGATCATTTGTAAGCGTCTTTCTCTCATTATATTCGTAATTGAAATCATCTGCAATCACGTGAAATCACTGAAGTCACTTGAAATCATTTGAAATCAAAAATGAATATAAAAAAGTTCGATACATTGGAATAAATCAAAACCATAAGACTATTCCTCGCCAGTTATGTCTCATAATGGCCTTCAAATTGACCAAAGTATTTACAAAGAAATTAGAAATTCATCTTTGACTATCATTCAACATAATATAATTATGTTGTTCTTGTCTGACTTCCCCTGAACATTTCTAAATTGCAATTGATTTCAAATTATTGGATATAATTGAGAATAAATCATCTCAAAAACGAGCAGTCTTGTCTGATTATTATTTTTCAATTTTATAATATTTAATTCTACCAATAATATCAGTAGAATGTTTCGGAAGTATATTTTTTTTCTTATTTTTTCCATAATTTTTTCCATTAATATTAATTTGACTTTGATAATTTGTAAGCCTCTTTCTCTCATTATATCCGTAATTGAAATTATCTGCAATCACGAAATCATTGTCACGATTTTTGTCAGTGAATAGCCCCTCGTATTTGTCAATGAAAAGGAGATCACGAGTGCGATCGGGTCTCCTCTGCGAATCAGCTGTTCACCCCTCAGCGCAGATCCTCTCTATTTCCATGTACAACCTTCGCTTGAATAAAACCACACTCACGCAACATCGTTTTTCAGGCATCAGTTTTATTCACGATTTAAAGAGGATTATTGCGTAACAACGATGAATAGTTACAGCCAACGGTGTCTAAATGATTACTCCTAAAATTCAAATAGTATTTATCGAATTGTTCTCCCCCAACAATTTGGTTTTACGAGGAAGCTTGGACAAGAGCTTCTGCCACTTCGACAGCAATAGCAGCTTCGGCCTTGTCTCTATCAGAGGAGGCTGAGTTGAGCTGCTGTTGAGCCTTGCTCAGGATATCTCTGGCCGCTGAGTTATCTAGGTCATCAACGGCGTGTGCCTCCTCAGCCAAAATCTGAACACTGGAATCCTCATTGATGGTTACTGTCCCCGAGGAAACAAACACTTTTTTCGTTACACCGCCCTCCTCGTATACGGTAACAACGCCGGGCTTCAAAACCGCAAGGGTTGGCACATGCTTCGGGAGAATACCAAAAGCCCCGGAGAATGACGGCACGTCGACCTGGCGGATATTGGCTTGATCGTAGAAAACCTGAAATTAGAATTTGTGATTTCAGGGGGACCACTCGTTCCACTTGAACCGAGTTCTCTCCTATTGCAATTTATTATTTCGTACGCGAGGTGTAAATTTGTGAGCGAGAGGAAAGAAATCCGTCAAATTCTCTGGATAATGATTTCCTCTTTCCTCAATTTATTGAGATTAACTATTTGTCTTATTATCAAAGTTCAGAAGAATCGTGACGGATTGTTTGCTGAGGCTGTTACTTTGGCACTACTCAATTAATTGTTATAAATAAAACGAGAGTGAGAAGTCAACTCAAACTGAGCTGCAATGATTTCATCTTCATTGACCTAAGCTCGGATTTTTTTCAGATTGTAAGGTTGGAGATTTGAGTTTATTTTATAATAATTTCATGCCTAGTATTCTTAGGTGATCTAGCAACAGTACCTTATTTGCTCCAGCGAGTGTGAACTTCATTTCATTGCCACTTGCCTCGGCGTACGTTCTGACCTGAGCTGTGACACACCTCATGGCTGGGCGAAGTGATCTGACGAAAGTTGCCATATTTTTTGTTCCTAAAATGACAAAAATTCTTTTACAACTCTCGTCGAGGGCGACAAGCAGATCCAATTGGGCTGTTACATCACAATTACTCTACATAACCCTCACGTATCACACGATATGTCTCGATTATTCAATACCAGACAATTTATTCGTAGACTGTCCATTGATTCCAGCCCAGGAATTGATTTTTCGTCGGGCTTTATTGATTGCAAATAATTAAATAAACTATTCACTCACCGTTTTCTCTCAATGAAAAACCTAATAATTTCTCTCTGGCGATACAAAACCACACGGATTACTGTATGACACGTGTGTATGTGTGATCAATACTGACAAACTCTGGAGGTACATGGGGGAAGACTTCTTTATCGACTGCGATAACTCGCTCAGCTCCACCTGGTGAATTCTGGATTTTTTACGAAGAGATTTACATACCAACCGGGGGTTACCAGAAGGTAGTTACCCCCCCTCGGTACATACCGGATTCAAATAAATTATATATTGTACGAAAATTATATATTTCGTAAACAAAACATTACATATTTTTTTAATATGTAATTGACTTTATTTTAAACATGGAATTTTTGTTGCGAAAATATATGCAATCGGTATTGAACGGGTCGGGTCATTGATTTTGGAAAAATATGCAATTTTTGTTTAAATATATACGGGAAAAGTATGTAGACGGAAAAATAGTGCGTGCAGGTCGGAGAGTGAGAATTAAATTAATTGATTTGGGTAGTTTTTTTTTCTAAGATTTCGCGATAACTAAAGGAGTTAGCGTTCCCAATTCGGGGGCAGTAGATTCTTGAGAAAATTTCCTACAGTTTTATTTATTTAGAGGCCCTAAAAAACTGATTATTTTCAACTAAATTTTTCTTTAACAAAATAAAAATATTTGAATTTTTAATGAAGTAGTGAAGGAAAAGTTCTGAATCTTCTCAAGCTATTTTTTAGAGTTTTTTCGATAAAAAAATTGGGGAAAAAATTGTCAAATGATATTTTTTCATCGCGCTGTGTCGGAAAAGTACTTTTTCGACACATTGACATGAAAAATGATGTTCGTAACTCGTGAAAAAGAGGTTTTTGACTCGCGGGATTATATCACTCGCCTTCGGCTCGTGATATAAACCTCCCACTCGCCAAAAACCATTTTTTTTCACTTGTTACGAAATATACT
>JAPYZM010006361.1:0-13922 GCA_030522845.1 Psyttalia concolor | reverse complement strand
GTGTAATTGAATAAAAAAATGAATGAAGATAAAGTGTATTAGGGGAGGAAAGATACAAAACGAGCGTATCCTACGCGCCGCCGAAGTTCATCGTCGAAACGACCACCCAACAGGTTCGAAGTTGAAGGTGGTTCACAGGTGAGGGTCAGTGCTTCAGCTAAGAAATTGAACTTCTTAAAGGACAAGGACAAGGCTAAGAATTGAACTTCTTAGAGGACAACTTCCAAATTAATCATGAGTTCGGTAATAGAATCATAAATTTTTTCCCTGTTTTCTCTGTGCTTTCGCAAGTTGTGAAATGCAAAAAATGTGATTCTGACGTGACGTTCATGGAGAGAAGTCCCCGTGGCTTAGGATTCAAAATTGTTGTTGTCTGCCCAAAATGTCCTGATTATGAAATCCCCAGCTGTAAGTACATCAAAAATGCCTATGAAATCAATAGAAGCGTCGTACTAGCAATGCGGGTATTGGGAATAGATTTGAATGGGATAATGAAGTTCTGCGCTCTGATGGAATTGCCACGTCCGATTTTTCAGTCCTTTTCCGATAAATTGATTACAACAATTGGTACAGCCACATCATTTGTTAGAGATGCGAGCATGAAAGTTGCTGCTGAAAAGGAAAAAGAAATGAGTGAAGCAAGAAAAGTAAAGAAAAAAGAATGTATTGACCATGTTCAAAAAAGAATGGGAACAAGGTTGAGGAATCTCAAAAAAGTGAAAAAAGGTCTTGGTGGACGAGGGAAATTGACCGCTAAATTGATTGATCAATTGACAATTTATTATGGTTTGGCAATTCGTCGAAATTCCAACTCGTTGGAAGCTATGAAGAAGGAGATTTGGGCAAGCCTGTATCACAAAATTTCCACTGACGAGAATCCCCAGCATCAGAACTGCTCAGGCTCGTGGTGTGACTGGAAGAAAGCGCAGGCTGCTGGGACCTTGGATGAATACGAACACAAAACACCTATGTCTCAAGAGGTTTATCAAGCTATGAAACCAAGTTACGAGGATCTCAGTCAAGACGATTTGCTGGAACGTTGCCTGGGTGGTTACACGCAAAATAACAATGAAAGCTTCAACGCTACTGTATGGAACCTGGTTCCTAAATCTCAGTCAAGTGGCAAGAAAATCTTAGATATTGCCACTGACATCGCTGTATGTACTTTTAATGATGGTATCACATTTTTTCTTTACATCATGGAGGCTCTTGAGATGGATATTGCTCTTCAATCATTCAATTTTTGCGTTGAAACCGACGCGAAACGCGTAGACCAGGCTGAGCGCTCTTTAACTGATGCGGCGAAAGACGCGCGCTCGAGCCTGAAGTTAGCCAAGAAGAACTTGGAGGACGAATATTCCAACTCGGAAGGTCAGCTTTATGGTGCTGGGATAGCAGACTAATGGTAAGAATTTTTGAATTCCAAAAATTTCGATTTTATGATGACGATATCACATGTCAAAACTTTAAACGCTTTTTTCTCGAAACACGTTTTTTTGAAATGGGCACGCAGCAGAACTCGAACAATTTTCAAAATTTTGACTTGAAATTTTGACCACATCTTCAGAACCCAAATACGCAGTGAAACACGTAAGGATTTTTCGATAAATTAATTAGGCGATTTTTAATCAACAAAAAACTGGCCTATTTTTGGATGAAATTCCGACTGTTTTTTTCAAACCTTCGCCAAATTCACAAAAATCAATATTTTTAAAAATCCGTACGTGTTTCGTACGTTCCGTTTGAATTTTTTTTAATGAAAAAATTATGTTGTACAATTCAATACATGCTTAACAACATCCCCAAGTTTCATTCATTTACTCCCCCTCCTTGTGGTCTAAAAAAATCGCGAAAAAGCGTCAAAAAAACTGAGGTTACAGTGGTGTAACCCCTTAAAACATCATATTTAATTACTCTGTTAATTGCCCCATTCATGAAAAATGAATGCTGACTTTTGATATAAAAACAAATTGTGTCATTCTCTAAACATCTACATCTAAGTGTTTAACATCTCGAAAACGAGGCCCGAGTATAATTACGGAGAACGTTTGAAGTCGACCAGTCTTCTCGCTGAGTTGTGGGATGGTTAGTTCATCATTTGGTGGTAGGGATTCCAGGTAAGACAAAACGCAATCAGGATCCCAGGTGTGAGTGTATTTTGGCCTAGTAGGACGAAGCTTGGCAACGCCCTTGAAGAAACGTTGGATTGCCGGTTCTTTCGTAATATCATTCTCGGCGATTAAGGAGAATGCAGAGCCGTGAGAGTTGACGGAACCATAAGATGCTCCTTGATCGAACGCTGGTAAAAAAAAACCCACCGTTTTCGGAGTTCAACACTGTACTGTTTGCTGGTTGACTCTGTAAGTGACCGTGTCATAATAGCCGCCATTGCTGTAGAGACACCTCTTCCGATAGGGGCTTGCCAGATAATACTCCTGCCACTAGGGTCAGTTGGCAAGCTAGAGGATGGACCAATGATCCGCAAGGAGAAAGTGAAAACTCACTCGAGGTCTTGAATTGGATGGGTTCCCCTTTCAGAGCAGATAGAAATAAAGGTTACCAGGGTTGTGCTGACCAGAGGGGAACGATCACTATATACTTCACCATCAAAATTTTACGGATTGTCCATAAAGTTAAGACGGAGACGGATACGTGATGCAAAAAGTTTGCTTTGCGGTTCCCCGAATCTCCGTACCAGACGTCTAAAGTCAGTCTGCTAACCCCCATTTCGTGTCTACATTATTAACCCTGGATTCACGATCTGCTTTAAGATTTTCTTTTTAGGGGATATCAGAAGCAAACAGCCAGATTGCTCGCGCTTCACACCATTGCCACACCTCTCAAGCTAAGTTGTGGAGATGTGGAAATTTCCTACCACCCATGTTGTTGATGTAAGCGGTGGCAGTGGTATTGTCCACTCGAAGTAGAATCTCGCAATTTGACAGGTCTTGAGCAAAGCAATAAAGGGCCAGGCGGATTGCTAAAAGCTCTAGATAATTGATACTATAACGTCTCTCTACTAGTGACCAGAATCCTCTAGCTGTATTATCTTAACAGGCTGCTCCCTAACCCCTTAGAAGCATCGGTGAAAATTGTGATTTTTGATCTCCTCAATCTGACAGGATTAGAGCAGGTTAAGATATGTGTTCTTCACCAATCGAGGTTTCACTGTAGAAAATGAGGAATCACCATCATTTGATCGAAACCTCCTTTATTTACGATTAAACATGATTGTCTGGCCCTCTCCAGTGATTTGGTGTAACGCCTCCCATAAGTGGTAGCTGAACAGATAGAAACTCAGAAGCCTATCAAATGAGCGAAAAGCCTGATAGAATATTTGGATCCAGGTTGGAGACGATCCAGCGACTCTCTAATTGCCACACGTTTCTTCTGAGGAATCTCCAGCCATAGTTTCTTGGAATCAATTAAGTAACCAAGGTATTCAATATGATTAGTAGAAGCAAGAGAGCTCTTCTCTATATAGATGAAGAAACCCAGGTTAGAAAATTGTTCCACTGTCTGTTGGGCATTCGAGCTACATTCCTCAGCAGAAGAGGCAATGCAAATAATGTCATCTAAATAGATAGATGATAGAAAACGTTTAGCTCGATATCCCATCACCGGTTTCATTATTTTTGTAAAAACATGAGGGGTAGTTACTAAACCAAAAGTTAAGCAACTAAACTGGAATAGTCTCCCTCGAAAAAAGAAACGAAGAAATTTTCTTTCTTTCCGTCGTATCGGGATTGAGAAATAAGCATCTTTCAGATCAACCGTTGCCCTAAACGCGTCATGTGAAACTAACTTTATCACCGTCCTTATATCTTGTAATTCAATGTGAGGGGATACTATGAACTTATTAAGTTTCTTAAGATTGAAAATAAATCCCTTTGTCCTATTTGATTTGTCTATCAAAAAATAAGAGGAAATAAATTGACCCTCACAGGATGTACCCAGCTCAATCGATCTTAGATCTAATAGTCTACCTATTTCAGCACTAATGGCCCTCCCCTCTAGTTCAGAGAACATCGACTCTGGAGGAACCCTAGATTGGAAGGGCGGAAAACTGAAGAAGATTTTATAACCCTTCACACACTTCAGAACGAGGGTGTCCGGGCAGATTTCCACTGTTCCACTTAGGTGGGAAGTGTCTAACATTACCAGCCAGAACTCTTACCACTTCTTGGTTTCTGGAGCCTTGTTTGGGACTGTTGAAGCTGGCATCTGACTGTCGGGATAACGGGATCTGGGAATTGAGAAGTTTTTGGTGTTGCTGCTGCCCACTCGGGGCTTCCCTCGTGGTCTCATGCACGCTTGTGGTCTCCGGAACTTGTAAAGGGGGCATTTCGGATTTAGTGTGTAGCTTCTTCGATGGAACAGCAGTAACTTTGAGGCCTTGGATGAGCCTACACAAAGTCTTGACCTCCTTCACCTCATTTGAGAGATTGGATCGAAACAGTTGTTAGCCTGGTGAGGTAGTCTCTAGTGCATTAGGAATCTATTTGTTGAGGCTAGGAGATATGAATGCTCTTCTAGTTGAAGAAAATCCTCGATGAACCTGGATCATCAATTGACCTGCATCAGAAAGTTTCTCCAGGAGATCTAGTTTATCTATCTCGTCATCTTCTAAGAAGTTGGAGACAGTACCTCCCAGTGCAACCAGGACCGAACCTGCAAGGTTCTGTGAGGTACAAAACTTGTTATCCCTCCGAACCAGAGCACCCGGTGAGATAGCTACATCTTCAAGATTTAGCTTTGAAGCTTCAAATTGGCACTTTGACGACGTGCGTGGATAATTTTTCATTAATTTATCCAGAGCCTCCTTCTCTAGTGTTTTTGTCAACCAAACTGCCCAGCGAGCCGTCAGCTCACCTCGGAGGGATATTTCTGCATCTTGAGGTTTAGATGGATCGGCACCCAGGACTCCCAACAGTACCAGGTCCAGTCTCGAGACCTCCCACAATGACAGGATCAGTTTCAACAGGGGTTATGCCCTATGAGGCCTCTATTGAGCTGTTTGTCTCTGGGACGGGGGCGTCTGGCACGAAAGTGTGACACGTAGTGGACATTCCAGCTTTTTCACCGTTTTTGTGGGTGTCAGGTGCTTCAGGGGCAGATAATGGATTTGAATTCCCAACGTCTTGATTTTCCTTGTTTCCTGGAATATTGACGGTACAGGGAGAAGTTAGGTTGGAAATCTTTCTCTGAGGATATGTTCAACCTTTCATGAGGCCTGGACAATTGTGGCTTTATCTCTAGGATCGAGCCGACGTCCATTTCTACCAATTTTGGGGTTATACTTACCATGAGAATCGTTGAGTTGTGTAAGAAGACGCTGCACCTGAAAATTCAGTTGTTGAATTTTACGAAGGATCTCGGCCTTCTCACCCTGATCCTCATGCTTTCTTGTCTTATGCTTGCCCATGATTAAATAAAGATATCAAAAAATAAAAATACTCTATGGACATTGCGTGTGAATTGCTCGGGCACACATGAAACAAATGAAAAGTTGGTAGGCCCCCGCGGTAGAGGCGCCACGACCGACTTTTGCTTACTCTTTGGATCTGTGTGGCTCCAATTAGCACTGGCGGGCTACTACAATGAAACAATCGAAATTTTTCTTATAACGACGTGTGTCAATGTCACTGTCTTTATCGATAACTAAAAAGGTATAACTGTCCTTCCAGGACATGGCATATGTTCAGACCTGTTTGGACATTGTTATCGTTTGAACGAAACCTTCCCCTCGGTCAATATATCACTAATATTTACATATTGATATCCTTAGAAGCAAGGGAGACTGAAAAACTTAACAGTACCGAAACTAACAAGTGCAGACTTGTCTGGACATTGTTATCGCTTGAAAAAAAACCCCACGGAAAAGCTCTTTGAGAAAAAATCCGTTAATTAGTCAAACTGATAATTAACGCACGCCTCCCACCCACCCACTCGCGGCAAACCCTCTGATGACGTCTTCAAACCAAAACCGATAATTGGTCCAACGGCTAATTAATTAACCGGCTAATTAACCCTTTCCCCCCAACCACCCAATTGCAGCAGACCGTCCAAGCATATCTTTGAACCAACATCGCTAATCAACCAAAATACTAATTACCGAGCCGCTAATTAACCCTTTCCTCCCACCCAGCCACTTGCGTCAGACCCTCTGGTGACGCCTTCGAACCAACAACCGTAACCGAGCCGCTAATGAACCAAACCGCTAATTAACCAAACCGCTCATTAACCGAGCGACTAATTATCTTTACTGCTGATTAACTGGGTTACTATTTTCCCCCCACCCACGAATTCATTTGATGTATCCGCGAAATAATTTAATCGGGCCGCATGGGAAAACTGCGAATTAATTTAGTCAGACGGCGAATTAATTTAATCAGGCTGTGCATTAACCCTCGAGACTCCTATACTGCACCGCCTCGGAATGGGAAAACCGCGAATTAATTTAATCGGACCGCGAATTAAATTAATCGGCCGCGAATTAAACCACGACATTCCCATACTGCACAACCTGAGAATAGGAAAAACCGCGAATTAATTTAATCGGACGGCGAATTAATTTAATCAGGCTGCGCATTAGCATTAACCCTCGACACTCCTATATTGCACCTCCTCACAATATGAAAAACCTCGAGTCACGAGGATTAATCTCTAATTAATTAACCCTTCCCTCCGACCCACCCACTCGCTAGGGACCTTCCACCAGGTCTTGGACAAAACGTTGCCCCAGAACCCGAATTACTTAATTACTTTCAGGATTCTTTCCAACTTTCTCTTCATAGATACTCCCCAACGTTAGCTACGTCGACGCACTGCAAGGGGTACCCTACCTAGAGTACGCATTTTGCATCGGCAATTTACGCTCGGTAATGTCTGCCCCCCTCCTCCGCACTCTATTTTGGAACAACCGCTTATTGAAATTGGTGTCCAGCTGATCACTCTCATATCCCACGTCAAAGTGAGTACAACAGAGACAACCTATTAAGACCTCATCTGTCATGGCAGGCAAACTCAAGGCACTCCCCCCGAGGGATGCAATCTACCCTAGAGCTTCAAGGTGACGCACAATGGGTGCGAATTCAAGATCTTCATCCAGTCAGACAATCCCGTCTGCTTCAAATGCAAAAAAGGCGGTCATTTCGCAAAATCCTGCCCCGAAACCAAAGGGCCACTTACTGGCACTTCATCCCGCCCTAGTCCCACGAAGACCCCACAGCCTACTGAGGTCGTCAGACGGGAACCCACGGAACTCACTAACTCGACCAGCATTCTTCCCACCGCAAACTCTCATGAAAAAGTCCTCACTGAAAACGCAACCCCTGTACCCACACAGATGGACGGGGTGGAATACTCCTCCAAAAGACAGCGTCCCGACGAGCTCGTACCTAAAGGGACCCCTATTAGCAGTAGCCAGGAGGAACAATCGGACTTGGACAGTGAGTTCATAAAGCCGAAAACAAAACGGCGCCCCAAGTCTAAGACGTCCGTAAAGCCCTCAGGAAAGCAACTCACAGAGGCTTTCATCAAAAAGAATTCGACCCAACTAGAGAACCTTCTTCAATCTTACCCCGGACAATGTTGCTTCAACTACCACGATTTTGTCAAACTACTCCTCACCTGGCAAGTCGAAAAATCTCTCTCATCGGTAGCCAAAGTCCCTTATAACGACGTGTCCTTGGGCTGTTCCCTGATGTTCGCACACTCTCACATTACAGACAGATCACTCAAAGCGATGATTCTCAAATTCAACAAGCAAGCCAAACCCCACGAATCTGAAGTCGAATCAGCTGACACTGTCACCGACGCAGAAAAATCTGACTGATCAAATGGCTCATACTAACAACACTGTTCTGCATAGCAAAGTCTCACTAAACATCATGTTTTGGAATGTCAGAGGATTCCATGGGCAATATGAGAGTATTCTGAAAGCGTCTGAAAATCTCGACGTTGTCATTTGTATCGAATCAAAACTCGATCCCCTCAACACCCCCTCAAATACAGTATTCCCGGGTTCCGAGTCTTGAGGCTAGATAAAGAAGCCAATAAAGGTGGCATGGTCTTCATAGTTAAAAACAGCCTCGCAGCGAAATTACTACAAGATCTTCATATCAACGAGCCCACGATAGAGATCAATGGCCTGGAAATAACCAACACCGTCCCCAGGTTCAACATCATAGCGGTCTACCGAACCGCTGGCCAAACCGTACATCTGGACTACTGGCGAGAGATGTGCGATATCGCCTCCCTGAAGGGAAACACGATCTTTGTCGATGACTTCAACGCCCATCATACATCCTGGAACTGCGAGAAGAACGACGGGAACGGGGGAAAGTTACTAGACTCCTTCTTGACCGCTGACCTACACCTCTACAACACCAACAGCAAAACACACGTAGATATATATAGGAATAAATTTTCAAATCTTGATCTTGTTTTCACCACGTCAGACTTAGCAAGCTTCATTAACGTCAACATACTTGATGAAACGTGGGTTTCAGACCACTTTCCAGCCTTAATTAACTTCGATACACCCCAATCCACTTATCGTCGGAAATCATTTTAAATCGCTTCAGCACAAACCGACAGGAAGGTGGTCATCGAACAGCTTACTGAGTCCTTCGCTCTTTTCTTCAATCCCACCTTCGACTCCCTCGAACCGTCCGAGCAGTATTCATACTTCTTTGACATCGTCCGAGAAAACATAATTCAATGCACCCCAACGAGGAAAACAGTTCCACATAAAATCCACAGAAACCCTGTCCGATGGTGAGACGAAGAATGTTCTAAGGCCCAAAGACTCCGTAAAGCAACGTATAAGAAATGGCGACATACCAAAAACTCGACTGACTTAGAAAAATACAATAAAGCAGTTTCTATAGCGCGAAGAACATTCCAACAGAAAAAAATGGATAATTTTGTCGCATTCACTTCTAGCATCGATTCGAAAAACAATATCCAACATGTTTGGAGAACTTGCAAAGTCCTCAAAAACACCTGGGTCAAAGCAAACAACTCCGGTTTAGCCAATCAGTCAAGATTACATCAGCATACTCTCGATACCATTGAGCGTCTTTCTCAGCCTCCCTGTCTAATAAATGCAGCCCCACTCCCGGTCCCTGAAAACACGTCCTTGATGAACGATCTCTTCACCTTCTCCGAGTTCATCTCTGCACTCAACTCTAAACGTTCGGTATCATCCCCTGGTATTGACGGCATTGATCACCTAGTATTGAAAAAACTACCGACCCAACTACAACTGATCCTATTGGACATATTCAATAATATTTTCCGCGAAGGGGACTTTCCCATATCTTGGAAGCACTCATACCTCCACTTCATCTCCAAGGCAAACGATTCCAGCGTAAGAACAATCGCGCTAACATACTGTGTATCAAAGTTGTTGAAAACCATGATAAAACAGTGTCTCCAATGGTGGATTGAATCCAGCGATTTATTACCACAATGTCAGACAGGATTCAGACCTGGTCGTTCTTGTACCGATAACGTAATAAATCTAGTCGTAACAATCAGTGAAAACTTTCGAAAACAAACACACACTGTCGCTGCGTTTTTAGACATAAAATCCGCCTTCGACAATGTAAATATCGATATACTAATACAAAAACTGGCTACACCCGGTTGAGGTTCAAAAGTTCTGGCTTTTATCAGTTCCATGATGTGCACCAGATTCATTCACGCAGACATTCTGGGGGATGAAGCTCGGGTGGTCACCAAAGGCGTACCTCAGGGGGCGGCCCTCTCTCCCCTGCTGTTTACGTTCTATTTGAGACACCTTGGTGAAAACTTAGATAGTCCTATATCTACGTCCCCCTTTGCCGACGATATTGCCTTCTTTACGTCTGGAACTAAAGGTGGAGAAGAAATCTCCATTCTCGAAGAATCTATTGAACGCATATTGGCATCCCTCAACAGTTCAGATCTAAACCTAGCTCCGGATAAAACGGTCTTCATGCGCTTTAGCAAAAAAGGCTCCGATCCCAGCGCTACGAAAATTAACGTCGGAGGTCACAGAATCACTTCTTCAAACTCCGCCAGATTTCTCAGGATCATTATTGACCAACGTCTCAACTTTAAGCCTCATATCGATTAGAAAAAAAAGTCGTCGCGCCCTAAACATAATTAAGTTCCTCCGAGGAACCTGGTGGGGTGCCAAACCCCAGACTCTTATATCGATATACAAGAGCTTCGTCAAATCGATTCTCGACTACGGAGTCCCAGCCTACTACCCCAGAACGAAAGTCCTTATTAACCAATTGGAGTCCATCCAAAATAAGGCTATCCGACTTGCACTAGGCTATAGACGCTCAACGCCACTAAATATTCTCCTCGCGGAGTCAAAACTCACCTCTTTTAAAGACAGAGCAAGCTTTCTAACTAAAAACTATTCTACAAAAATAATATCGACCTCCTACGGCCTACTTCACAGTACCATCAACCACCTCAATATTGCTAATACACCCCCGCCAGGGAAAAAACACCACCTCTTCTATGACTGGATAACTGAGGTCTACAAATTCCACCCACTCATTCGCTCCGGCGCGCGATTCAGCCCCTACGAATTTGGCTACGATACACTATCTCTAGCTATTGAATTCAACACTGACATCGGCAAAGATTGCCAGCTATCACGCGAACCAAATGGATTCCTCAACAAATTCATCAAAACCAATTACCCCCGTCATTATACTCTCTACAATGACGGCAGTAAAGATTCAGGCACTAACTACATTGGAGCGTCATGCTACTGCCCCAACCAAAAAATCCCAAATTCCAATCAGAAAAGTTGTCCAACTGGCCAAAGAAGCCTCGATCTTCACTTCCAAAAGTTTCGCCATCAACCTTGCCTTTAAAATGGTCGAGCAAAATCCAGGTCAAGGCTTCCTCATTTTCTCCGACTCCTTCAGTGCTCTTCAAGCTCTCAAATCTATTAGACTGGACTGGAGATATAATCCGCTCCTCCTATCCGCTAAAAGGAAGATCCAAAATATCTCCAGTCGTGCCTCCAGCTACCCATCGCTATTGTTCTTCTGGATCCCTGCCCATGTAGGAGTTACGGGGAATGAGGAAGCTGACAAACTAGCTAAGCTCGCCTCAGGCAATATAAATTATAACAACAAAATCCCAGTTACCGACTTCAAATGTATTTACAGATCAATTGAAAAACAACACACCACGCACTACACTCTAAGTCAAGCGACCTCAAAAGGCAAATTTTACTTCGAGAACTACTGTAATTCAGCTAGCCGCACTTGGTACCAGAACTCCAAACTCTCACGCTCCGATATTGTCACCTTCAATCGCCTTCGCAGTAACCACTACCACCTGAACTACTCGCTAGCCCGGGTCAATATGGTTGACGACTCCTCCTGCCGGCACTGCCATGACATTGAGGAGGACATTCGCCATGTTCTCTGGCAGTGCCCAAAGTACAACAGCCAAAGACAAATTATGGCTACGAAGCTAAGGGATCGAGGCTACCAAGCACCTTACACAACTACGGAATTTGCCAGGGCAACCGACATCAGCGCAATTAAAATCATAGCGGAATTTCTTAAAAACTGTAAATTAAAAATATAACTCTCGTTACACCAAGTAGAACTAGAATCACCGATACACCCTCGAACATCTATAAATTTCACCGCTAAATATTGTACATAACACAGTTAATGCAAAGTCAGTGTAAATAGCCCTGTATGTTCTACACTTTAAACAAATAAAAAAAACGTTAGCTACAAAGTGCTCATTTTAAATCTTCTCATTGAAAGACCATTCTTTTCTAAAACTTTTCCTTGAACGAAGCTCTCCCTCCCCATATATAACATGGACCCCCCATGTTACGCATATGATTAAATTCAAACGAATTAATCAGATCTAATTTATTGAGAAAAAGGATGAGTAATGGTTTCTAGTCACAGTCCGTGTTATGCCAGGCTCTGCCAAGAGTAAAACACTGAAGTGTACCGATGCGAGGAATAATATCTCGGATGTTAATAATAAACATATTATATTTAATCTAAGAATAAATCAATAGATATTGAGGCTTACAACTTTATAGAGGGAAATGGTCATGAATATGACTCAATGACATACGATTGTACTGAATCGGTGCTGGTAAGAGAAGCAGGTGCCGGGAAAGTGGCGAGACTAAGGAGTGATGGTACTCTCGGGTTAGCGATTTCACCACCATGGTGACCAGGAATTTCTTGAAAGTCATTATCAGTTTTGCGTCTATCAGTAGTACTCGCAATAACTGATACCATTGAAATGACTATAATTAATTAATAAGTAGAATTTTCCCACTAATCGTTTCACTCACCATCCAACTCTCTCTCTCTCCTTTGCCCTTCCATTGCAATTTTTTTTTCGCGACAAAAATTTTTCTAAGCCCCTTATGGCATGCCTAATTTGAACCTTATCAGGGCCGAATTGGATTTGGCGTACTACACTTAGATGAATTCTAAAGTAAACAAAACTGTTTATGCAATTTTTATGAATAATTTAATCTAGAGACTCGCGCCATATTCGGCTTACCGGATGGGCCTATAGCCTTATCCGGCGCTAATGCGGCCGTGATAAGGCATACCGTATTCGGCATGCCCAACGAAAGCCGAGACTTGTGTCGTATTCGGTTTGCCGAATGGGGCACGGCCGCTTCCGGCTCTAATGCGGCCCTGATAAGGCATACCGCATTCGGCATGACCAACGAAAACCGAGACTCGCGCCGAATCCGGTGTAGGTTAGATCCGGCATGCCGAACTAAATTTCTAGTAGGGTGCTTGACCGAAGGCGAAGTGAAATAGTATATTCCGTAACAAGTGAAGAAAACGGTTTCTGCCGAGTGGGAGGTTTATATCACGAGCCGAAGGCGAGGGATATAATCCCACGAGTCAAAAACGACTTTTTTCACGAGTTACGAACAATATTGAATTATTTAATACTCGTTACGAAATATATTATTTTATCTGAATGTGTCGAAAAAGTACTCGACGCGAAGCGAAGAGTGACTGAAAAGTTACTTTTCCGACACAGCGTGATGAAACTATAATTCGGCGAATACTCCCCATGGTTCAAAATTAATTGAATAGTTTGCTTATGTTTTCTTACCCAGGAAATGAAATATTGCGTTTAAGGACTCAATATTTTATTCTTATCTTATTACAATGACTTTCGTTCTTGAAATCAAATTTCATTTGCGAAACAGGTTATGGATTTTTCTGTGGAATAATATAGAAATGTCGATAAATCATGGTATCGTCTTTGAATTGTTTGCAGTTAACTTTGAAGAGAAATCATGAGACGGCAGTCGTTTTGCCAGAGCCTCAGCATCGGCAGTGAGCCACAGATAATCGTAGAGGAGAGCACACTCGGCGAGGAGGAGGCTGACAGACGTAGGAATGAGTCACCACCACGCTGTGTGGATCCAGACTCACCGTCTCTCAATCCTTATTTACTCTCGCCATTTCGAGAAGCACTTCGGAAACATTCATTACCCACTCTGCAGTGCACATCGGGGATCACTGCTTCACAGGTAACTTGTGATCACAAACGATAAAATATTGAGCGGATGGCCAAAGTTTCAGCCGCAAAATGTACAAAAAAATTACAAACTTGAGAAACTTTCCAAAGACAACATTATTTTTGATATATGACTACCCGGGTAAAAATATATACGTCTTTGGAAGCTCTTTCAATTAGTTTTTGAAAGATTCTTCAAAAGATTATGTCAAAGATCGTTTTGGGCCACCAAAAAGATCTTCAAAAGACTAAAATCTTCCAAATATATCTTGTCTTCGGAAGACAACTTTTTATTGTTAAGAAGGAAAAATACGGAGTCTCGCTTCGTTTTTTAACTTAATAAATTCGATTTCACTCAATACCATCGTTCT
>JAPYZM010006360.1:0-13957 GCA_030522845.1 Psyttalia concolor | reverse complement strand
CTCCAATGTGGAGAGTGCAGCTATTATTTACACAGCTTGTATTATTGTAATCTAAGTGTTTTGAACAACATAATGTTCAGTGAATAAATGAATCAAATCAAATCAAATCCATTCTAGTGCTTGGCACAGTAATTTTTATTGGACTTTTCTCTCCGTATAGTTACTCCGTTCTCTGAGTTTTGTAAACTGCCTCAATTGGATCACGTTAAAAAATTGACTTTTGAAAACAGTTTCCCATAAAGCCATCAGACCGACCAATCGAAAAGGGGTACATGTCCGCCGGAAGTTTAATCACCCCTTAATGGCCGGTTTCGTGCCGTGCTCCAGCTCTTATTCAGGGCTACCGTACATACACGGTATTTCGTGTACAGACACCCCTCATTCCTAGGGGATATCCCTCTTACACCGGTAGTAGGCTCACGTTTGCGAGATAGAATACTCTCTCCATCCGATTAAACCCAAGTTTCGAGCCATTTGCGTGGGGGAGGTAGAAACATCTTCAGTAATTACGGAGATTAGCATTTCCCGGTAACACCGAGACCTCCGTCTGTGTTTTTGTTCCATTAACAATGAACAATATCGAGAAACAAAAGTAAAAATAATGTTCAAATATTGAAATAGAAATGAAGACAAAATTCCTGAAACAAAAAAGTTATTACATTATTAAAAACTCAATATTCAAAATGGAATTTCAATTGCAATGCCGTCCGTATCGAATTCACTCGCTTCATTGAATATTCCGCAGTCATAGTGTTTCCGTTCAGTCAACATTTGGAGAGGAAATCAACTGTCCCAGGGGGATATCGTCATCGATCAACCCTTCTCGACTTTTCGTGCAACCGGTGTATCCAGTGTCGCCATCGGCACTGGATAATTTTGTGGTGACATCCAAGAAGGTCAATATTTTATGTACTCGAAAATTGTTGTTATTAATTTAGTGCCCAACTACTGGATTTTGTCTGTAATTGTGTGGTGTGTGCCAAAGAAGGTAAGAATTCCTTGAATTTTTCGCTACAACAAACACTTGTTTTTATTGTTTTTCTATTGTATTTCACGACAGCTAAATCCTTCAATTGTTCGCATGAACTCGATTGTCGATCAGCATGACAAATGAACATAAACGACTCCGTTGTTTCACCTTTTTACTCTCACCAAATTCTGATAAAATTCTGCACATATTTTTTTTCGCCAACTCGATTTCCTCAATTGTACGCTTCGTCATTGGTCGACAGATGGCGCCATCAACATCTCTTCGCTATCTCAACTGCCCAAATTTATTGTTTTTCCATTATTGCAATTTTAAAGATCCATACGCAGATTAATTGTTCGCGAAATATGCGTCACCGCCCGGTATTTCACTGATTTTATCCAATATATTTTATCGCAGTCGGTAAAATAGATCTCCACGCTTTATTATGGATATTCCTAGCTTACCGACGTGGGGACGAGTGTTACTATTGGGAGCTGATGACAAATATTGGATTTGTAGTTAATTCAGAATGATAATTTTGGACGAATGAGCAAAAAACAATTTGAACGCAGAGTATATCCGTTTGCGACATTGATAACTGGTATTGTTGACTCGTTCTTCAACTTAAGACCGTGTGGCCTAATGGATAAGGCGTCGGACTTCGGATCCGAAGATTGCAGGTTCGAGTCCTGTCACGGTCGATTCTACATTTTTTTAAATTTTTCTTATTAATATATCTCCCCTCCTGTCTTCTTAAAAAGTCCAAAATTAGAGTCCGTAAAACGGATTTCTCAATTGTAGAAGTTAATTTTGCTCTACGAGTTCAACACCCGCTGAGTCGTGCAATGTCTGCGAGAGCATTAGCTTTACGACATTGTCAGGGATTATTTTTGTATTCCGTCGTTATTATTAATAGCGGCATATCCTACGTTGTTTGAGGGAGCGACATAAGGTCTGGGCGAAGGTCACACGTCACGAGATTTATCCGCGAAATCTTGGGTATAATGAACTCGAAGACAATGTACTCATTGCAAAGAAACTTTCTCCCATTGTTCATCGAGCGTTTTCATTGCCGATGAGACATTATTCAGGGGGAAACAAGTGTTGAAAAATTCCAAGAAATACAACAGCCCCTCTATAATTTCCAGTACTACCGGCCATTGTCTGGCGTACACCCTTACGTAAGACCGTCTCGCGTATATAGGCATCACTTCGCACGCATATTTACCCCCGTTGTCTTCCAAACTCCCTGTTCCCTACTATTGTCCAGCGAGAGTACGAGTCGATAATGCAGCTAGCAACAGGGCTCTAATTTATTCGATATGTCGAACATCTGGCCCTTCTCCCTGTTCACCACGCTCTCTGCCACATGTGCTATAACAGAAATATACTCCGATACACTTTGAACTTGGACGTTGAATAAATGAAACGTACGTTTTCCCCTCAAATGCTGGCGCCACACGCATCCATTATTAAATTCAGAAACTCCTCTCCCTCGGACATACGCAATTGATGTCACGTTGATGGACTAGAGGGGAACAAAAATTCGTTCCTATATTTTGATGGAAAAAATATGGTCGAAAAATCGAAGGAAGACCTGTAATTATGTGTACCTACTATACCCTAAACGAATAGTATATTTCGTAACAAGTGAAAAAAAAATGGTTTTCCCACGAGTCAAAAACCACTTTTTTCACGTGTTACGAACAATATTTTTCATCTCAATGTGTCGAAAAAGCACTTCTCAGTCACTCGACGCGAAGCGGAGTTTCCTCATCCCCTTAGTCTAAAAATTCCCATCAGACGAGACATTACTTTCGGAAAAGAACCTCGTTCCTCCGAAATAATCTCCAGTTGTAATGATTTGAGTGCCTTGGACCAATAAAGAAAGAATCCAACTTCTTTGTTACTAAAATCATTAAAATCCAACATATGGGGCGATGACGATAACCGGGTGACTTACTTTGGCCGTCTCATTTGATGTAGTTTTACTCATGACAATCGAGAAGAATATTTTTAAAAATCAATTCAATTCAATCCAATTTATTACCCTTTGATATTACAAGTTTTTCTTTGTTTTACATCATCACCTGCCTTTTTCTTCTCCTCATAACCCATTCAAGTTTATTCCATTTAATGCATTTCAATAGATTTTTAAAAATATATCTTGAGTATTTAATCGGATGAGATGCTGTATACCCCAGTATTTCAGGTCTTTTGATAAATAATTTCACATTCTTCTAATACTCTTTACCGGACATTCCCCAATTGAGAATATCCCTAACGTACATTCATTATTTTCCAGCATACCTTCCACGCCATATTAAAACCCGGGCAAAACTCTAAACTGCCATAAACCCTGGTGACGCCACGTACCCTCAACCTCTCCTCTACGTCAGAAGTGCCAACACGTCTCCCCTCCACTCTTCCTAAAATCCTCAGTTGGATAATTCTGAGGACTTCCTTAATTTTTAAGTTATGGGTAAACTGGGTAAAGAATAATCCTCAAATTGGCCCCCACTCTTGCTAATGCCGATTACATTCCTTATCTTCCACTTCTGCCACTCAGAGTTATAATCTTCTCAGTCCGACAGTTGTATTAACCTGGTGACACCATTTTCTGCCCAATTGGACCGAAAGTGAGCATTTTAACCTGGCTTCGCTCGGTTAGAAGCGCACACTTTCGTCCGTTTTGCCGTAAAAATCCTTTTTGTCACTGCTGCTACGTTCAGCCCGTGTCGAAAAGTGCCTTTTCGTTTACTAGTAAACGAAAAGTCGAAACTTGTAAACAAAAAGACGTTTCGTTTACTAGTAAACGAAAAATGGCATAGTTCGCCACTTCCTGAACATAACATCACTAACAAAAAATATCGTTCGGATACACGTGCGACGGGGTGTTTCAACTCGTGTGATTGACAGCCCTCGGCTTCGTCTCGTATCGCCAACTTCACACTCGTTGCCACCCCGTCGCACTTGTATTGAAATATACTATTTCATCACGCTGTGTCGGAAAAGTAACTTTTCAGTCACTGTCTGCTTCACGTCGAGTGCCTGAAAAAGGCGAGTGATATAATCCCACGAGTCAAAAATCACTTTTTTCACGTGTTACGAACAATATTTTTCATCTCAATGTGTCGGAAAAGCACTTTTCAGTCCGTCGACGCAAAGCAGGGAGTGACTGAAAAGTTACTTTTCCGACACAGCGGGATGAAAAAGTACTTTTCAGTCACTCGACGCGAAGCGGAGATTGAGATGAAATTAGTATATTTCGTAACAAGTGAAAACATGTGCGTAATGGTGTTTTTGGGAGGGTTTTGTTTTGGGAGGTTGTAACACGAGCTGAAGGCGAGTGTTATAATCCCACGAGCCAAAAAACACCATTACGCACAAGTTCCATACAATTTTTTATGTCATTGTGCCCGTAATCCGCGATTTAACCGAGCGAAGCGAGGTTAGAATCGCGTGATTACGGGCACCTATGGCATAAAATTGGTTTTTGGCGAGTGGAAGTTTTGTGGCGAGTTTTGTCACGAGTTACGAACATAATTTTTCATCACGCTGTGTCGGAAAAGTAACTTTTCAGTCACTCTCCGCATCGCGTCGAGTGACTAACAAGTGCTTTTTCGACCCATTGAGATGAAAAATATTGTTCGTAACACGTGAAAAAAAGGGTTTGGGCTCGTGGGATTATATCCCTCGCCTTCGGCACGTGATATAAACCTCCCACTCGCCAAAAACCATCTTTTTTCACTTGTTACGAGATATACTATTTCATCTCAATGCGTCGAAAAAGTACTTTTCAGTCACTTGACGCGAAGCGGAGAGTGACTGGAGAGTTACTTTTCCGACACAGCGTGATGAAATAGTATATTTCGTAACAAGTGAAAAAAAAAACATTTTTTTTCACTTGTTACGAAATATACTATTTTGGCACTGCTGCTACGTTCAACTCCTGTCGAAAATGAATTTCATTATGTGTGCATATAGAACGTGTAGGTTTTTCTGACGAAATCTCCGCAGCATCTCGCTAAGACTAAAGAGAGTTTTCACAGTGTGGACGCATCTAACAAAGGCCCTTTATTTCTGTTTCTCTCCTTTTCTCCTATCGGGTTGTATGTCCTGGAAGCACTTTTCCTTACGTTTACTTACCTCTGAGAAAACCCATAAAATAATGTCTCAACATCTCCTGATACAAACTAAACTAGGCCAAAGCCATAAATTCATTTTTGCATCAGTTCAAATATTCCAACATGAGACATTAAAAAACATCCAAATGAAGAAATTTTCTTCCAGCCGAGTTTGAACCGCTGACATATGGATGTCCATTTGCAATCCAACCAACTCCAGTCAATATTCAAAACTACAAGACATCATCACCTCGTAAACTGATTTTTACGGCTGTTAAATTTTCCGGCTGTTTTCAACCAGTTTTCACGAAAATCGAAATAAAAAAAATTCCTTCGAGCCGGATTTGAACCAGCGACCTATGGATGCCTATTATGAATCAAACCAACTACAGTCCACCGCTCTGCCAACTGAGCTATCGAAGGGAATGGTAAACATCTCAAAAAACATCAACAAGAATTCGAAGCGCATAAAAAAAAAACACTCAGTTGTTTCACCATTACTAAGCCCCGTATTTACGGAATTATGTTTTTGTCATTACTTCCGTGAGGCAGGGTTTCAAGAGCGCTCCACTTCTGTGAATCTCTGCCTAAGGCTGTCATCACAAAAAATATTGTTCGTCATGCGGCCAAAAAAAACTTCTGAAGAATATGAGGTGTGTGGCACGCGCCGTAGGCGAGGGAAAGGGGAGATTTTTTTGACCTCATGACGAAATATACTAAATATATCGTTGAATATTTGGATATAAGCATCAGGGATACACTTGGTCAGCGTAATTGAATTATATTCTGATTAATCACGAATCATAATCGAACAATGTATCATTAACTCTTCGATAAAAGAAGAGAAGTTATTGGTTTCACCCCGAAAATGAAAATTCCTAATTTTGGGAAATGTCGACGTTTCATGACCAAGAGACACTCCTCCGATGGTTTTTGGAAGCGTGTCTGTGGGCATGGGTGACCAGGTTGTTCGTCCACGCTCCCTGGCGAGCACGCAACGCAATCAGAGTGGGTTTGATCGCGATCGATAGGTATCGTCCTGAACTAGAACTCATTAGGTTGGAAGCGAAATCCGCCATCTCTTTTTGATTTCGCCTTTCGAAAGGAAGCATTCTATAGCGAAGTGGTAAAACGAGATAAATAATTGAAATTTTTCAATTTTCTTCTTGAGAGCCCAAAATTTGGAGATAGCGAAATTTTCGTTAATGCCGTTTTTCTAGAGCGCAATACGATCTACAAAAAAAGTCCTGAGGAATAATAGGCTATCTCTCTTAAATTTCGAGATAATGTCAAAAAACTAAGCTTTTTCACTAATTTGTTTTCTTCGAGAAATGAAAATTCCTGTTATTTATCGCAATGTACATCGTATTGTATGATTTTTAATATGTAAATTACGTAAACAATCTCCTTAACAGTTATTAATGTTTTTCAAATCGCCATTACCATATCTCAATTTAGAAAAATATGGGATTGAGATCGTAAACCACGCGACTGAAAAAATGTAAAATACGAGTAAAACTCGTAATTTACGTTATTTTTCACGTAAATTGCGTTTCAAAGGCGTAAATTATGTTTCCAAATCTTGGGTTTCCGAAAACGTTTCTCTTGTGTTTGAAACTATAATAAAAATAATAGTCCACCGTACATTCGAAACTATCGCAAAGTTACTTATGAGGCTCTGACGGGGCGTTGAAAAGAAGAATAAGGCAACGCTGTTCGATTCCGGGTCTGATATTAATACTTTTTCTGTAAAGTCAGATTTCCCTCCCGCTGCGCGGGGGGGAAATGTCACTTCGCTCCCGGCGGGAGTCGTATTTGTTTAGCCTTTTCTATTTTGAGGCAATTATTCAAAATTTATGTCACACTAGAGGACGTACATTTACACTTGAGAAAATTTGAAATATAATTCCTGCCAAATTTAATTCTGGAATGGACAATTGTTGGGTGTTCTGAAGGTTCCGCGTGTAAACTTTGAGACTTGTCAATTTAAGCTGGCTACTTTCTGCCAAAGTATGAGGGTTTTGAAGGGGTACCTAGGTACCTAGCGCCGGGCGTATCAGGACGCACCGGTGCAGAGGAAAAGTAACTGGAGAGAAATTGGAAAAGATGATCGGTGCGAAGATAATAAAACCAATAGTCGACCGTAATAAAATAATATCTCACTAATGGATTTTACCCTCGTCTAGACAATCCTAGACAAGACATTTTTGGGGAAAGACAATTAGGAATGGAACACGAAGATTTTAAATGTTAGTTTATTGGAAATGGGGTGATGTAAAATTATGAAATTGCAGATAGGTGAAAACTACTCTTTACTTTATTCTCTGTAACTCAAAATACTACTCTAGGAAGACACATCTGCATCATACCAATTCCTTAGAGGAACTAAATATTTTTTTATGCCATAGGTGCCCGTACTCGCGCATTCTAACCTCGCTTCGCTCGGCTGAATTGCAGATTACGGGCACAATAACATAAAATATTGTATAAAACTTGTGCGTAATGGTGTTTTTTGGCTCGTGGGATTATAACACTCGCCTTCGGCTCGTGTTACAATCTCCCACGAGCCAAAAACACCGTAACGCACATGTTGGATAATATCTTTGGGGAAAGACAATTAGGAATGAACCAAGAAGATTTAAATGTTACATTATTGGAAATGGAGTGATATAAAATTATAAAATTGCAGATACGTGAACACTCCTCTTTACTTTATTCTTTGTGCCTCAAAATACTATTCTAGGAAGATACATCTGCATCATACCAATCCCTTAGAGGAACTAAATATTTTTTTATGCCATAGGTGCCCGTACTCGCGCGATTCTAACCTCGCTTCGCTCGGCTGAATCGCAGATTACGGGCACAATAACATAAAATATTGTATGAAACTTGTGCGTAATGGTGTTTTTTAGCTCGTGGGATTATAACACTCGCCTTCGGCTCGTTTTACAACCTCCCACGAGCCAAAAACACCATAACGCACATGTTGGATAATATTTTTGGGGAAAGACAATTAGGAATGAACCAAGAAGATTTAAATGTTACATTATCGGAAATGGAGTGATATAAAATTATAAAATTGCAGATACGTGAAAACTCCTCTTTACTTTATTCTTTGTGCCTCAAAATACTACTCTAGGAAGACACATCTGCATCATACCAATTCCTTAGAGGAACTAAATATTTTTTTATGCCATAGGTGCCCGTACTCGCGCGATTCTAACCTCGCTTCGCTCGGTTGAATCGCAGATTACGGGCACAATAACATAAAATATTGTATGAAACTTGTGCGTAATGGTGTTTCTTGGCTCGTGGGATTATAACAGTCGCCTTCGGCTCGTGTTACCACCTCCCACGAGCCAAAAATACCATAACGCAAATGTTGGATAACATACTATGTCGTGCGCGGCACCTGAAAAACGTCGTTTTCGTGGCGCCGCGCGCCGTCATGTGGATTAGATGCCCTAAGCCACTACACCGTGCCTACGGCCCGTAATTTTTGTGCGCGCGAGATGTTCCTAAGCGGTCACCCATCCAAGTACTAACCCAGCTCAACGCTGCCTAGCTTGGATGTCCGTCGGAACAACATAGAGGAACTAAATATCTTACAAAGGACCAGAGAACCATGGATCTTGAGTCACATGCATTCCGAGGGTGGTCGAAAATACTCGACTCGATTTACCCCGAAAAATGATGCTATCAACATCATGCCTCACACTTCCCCGAATTTCCATACTAAAAGTGTTCGTTGTTCCGAAGCATAAACACTCGGAGAGGAATTTGAGATAAATTTTTGCTTTGTATTTATTTCAACAAAATTCAACATACATCCCGGAGGATTCTCAATTCACCGGAATTGTCAGAGAGAAAAAAAAACGGGTTAAAGACAGAAAGAATGATTGGTAATATGTGATTTTAATGACTCTTCAAGATACCTCCGATCACCTCACCATTTTTTTCTATTAATATTAATTTTACTTTGATAATTTGTAAGTGTAAGTCTTTCTCTCATTACATTCATAATTGAAATCAAATTTGTGAAATTATCTGCAATTACATGAAATCACATGAAATCATCTGAAGTCATTTGAAATCATGAAATCGTGGAAAAATCATGGCGAAATCATTGAATCATTGAATCAAAAAGTTCACTTTTCGGTACCGGTTTTCGTGCGTAAAGTGGCACTTTTCCGCACAGTATGCGTAACAGTCAGAAATCGTGCGTAAAGTGAAACTCGTGCGTAAAGCGAAGCTTTACGCACTCTAATTTCACATTACAGACGATCTTGACTTTTCCGCACTCCGCACACAAAAAAAACACTTTGCCCTCAAACCTCCCCTCAAAGCGAATTTTGCCAGATATTGCAAAAAATGAGGTGTGTAACACGTGCGTATCGTCTTTTTCGCCTCGTGTGGTCACCTATCACTCGTGCGAAAAAGGACTACTTTACGCACTAGTTGCACAATATACTATTTTGCAATACCTGCCCAAAAAGTTCACTTTTCGGTACCGGTTTTCGTGCCTAAAGTGGTACTTTTCCGCGCAGTGTGCGTAAAAGTCAGAAGTCGTGCGTAAAATGAAACTCGTGGGTAAAGCTTCGCTTTACGCACTCGATTTTCACTTTACACACCATCTTGACTTTCCGCACTCCGCACACAAAAAAACCACTTTGCCCTCAAACCTCCCCTCAAAGCGAATTTTGCCAGGTATTTTGCCAAAAATGAGGTGTGCAACACGTGTGTATCGTCTTTTTCGCCTCGTGTGGTCGCCTATCACTCGTGCGAAAAAGTGCTACTTCACGCACTAGTTGCACAATATACTATTTTGCAATACCTGCCCCAAAAGTTCACTTTTCGGTACCGGTTTTTGTGCCTAAAGTGGTACTATTCCGCACAGCGTGCGTAAAAGTCAGAAATCGTGCGTTAAGTGAAACTCGTGCGTAAAGCTTCCCTTTACGCACTCGATTTTCATTTTACACACGATCTTGACTTTTCCGCACTCCGCACACAAAAAAACTACTTTGCCCTCAAACCTCCCCTCAGAGCGAATTTTGGCAGGTATTGTTAAAAATTAGGTGTGCAACACGTGCGTTTCGCATTTTTCGCCTCGTGTGATCGCCTAGCACTCGTGCGAAAAAGTGCTACTTTACGCACTAGTCGCACAAAAGACGATTTACTATCACATCATTCTTGAGCCAATCTTTTCCTCTTTTCCCTTAAGTATGTACGTTGTTCAGGGAATGAAAAACCTGATAGCTTTTCTGCTCTGGACAATGAAAAATACTTAACAACCTAAAAAGATTGACTCAATCAAAAAAAATAAAAAATCAAAGCAAAGTAAAAAAATTCTTGAACCAAGAATTAATTTTTCAGCCAACAGTACGTTTTTCCCTCAGTGTAATACGATAATAATCTTAGTTTCCCACTCAAAACCGTGTACACAAATTTATCTAGAATAGTCCCACCTATTCTGCTTGAATATTATAATTTAGCACGGCCCAACCAATATCTAGAAGTGGGAGATAATCAAATTTGCTGTAGAAACCGTCAATTTATTCATTACCGAATGATCCATATACAGGATATATCGGGAAAAAATATTCTCCGACGGAACAGTATTTCTGCGAACGAACAATCCAAAATCATTGCAGACTGAAATAGAACGATTCTCGAAACTCTCTAAACCCCAATAATTTTATTTATAACTAAAAAATCTTGGAGATTACACATCTTTCAACGTTCGATTTTTCCCTGCTCTCCCCGAAACAAATCCACTCAGTCAAATCCCAATAACCTATTGCTGGTATTTATCCCTTTGAGCCTTGGAAAAAAAAAATGGCATTAAAATATTGCGCAAACACCCACGTAACAGCAGGGAGTGAAACTGATTGTCAGAACCGTTGAACGAGAAGAGGACATTGTCCTCAGGTTTACTCTTGCTTGGTACCAATACTCCACTGATACAGAATACCAGACAATAGGTGTATCCGTGCGTGCTCACAATAGACAATTCAATTCCCATTGACAACTGATTATCCATTAGAAAATTTTTTTTATTCCCACCAACATTTTCGTCTTTCAATAGCCTGAGGTGGATTACCCAGCCATATTTCATTTTAAATTCACCCGGAAATGTCGAACATCGTTAAATTAAGGATGAGAATTGATGGTTCTATACTCACTTTTCATCAGTCCATAGGACGGGTAATGTTTCCCCCGGGGCCGGGGCACCCCCCAACCCTCCCCCCCCCCCCCCCCCCCCCTCCCATTATTCCGAGCTATCCAATCTTTTGCGTGCAAACTGTCATCACCTCCAAAATCCAATTCCATTATAGACTCAATAAGTCCAGAATCAGGTGAGATTATTCTCGTGTGACACTGAATTGTGGGCTAGGCGCGTTATACTCCAATTTCCACTTGTACTCTGGGCTCAACCTTGACACATCGCGAATCCATCAATTTTGATTAGGAAAAAAAAAATGAGTACTTGCGAGAGTGATAAAAAAATGTACTGTCGATCGAAATTAAAGTTTACGTGCGTGCGACGTATGTCTTGCGTACAAAATACAGGCACGGGGTATTAATAGCAATACGACACCTCTCTTATTACAAGGAGTGCGTCAGTAATAAGGAGGTTTGAGTGCCATTGAATTCTCTTTGAAGTCCATACATAATTTTCCGTATTCATCTGCTGTTTTTTACGGTTGCTCTCGTGGACGGGGTCTCACCACTTCTTTAAGCAGCAGAAAATTTCGAAAATTGTTTTCATTGCAAACGCCTTTTTATAACAAAAAAATTGTACACAACTTTAAACAAAGAACTCTGTAATAATTATTTATTGATGGACAAAAAGAAAAGGGGAAAATTCGGAAAAAGCTGAGGTGTTTTGGAAATGACTTTTCGTGTCAAAGAATCGTACAGAAGTTCGCAATTTTTTGTTGTAACAATTATTGATTGATGAACAAAGATGAAAGCGTGAAATTAATAAATTGGAGTAAACAATTAAAAGTTTTCGGACTTCAATGGATACACATGCATTAAGAAATGTGTACAGAATGTTTTGTCGCGTATCAACTGTAACAATAGTAACTGAAACCTTTGCTATGAGCCGGAATATGTGTTTCGAGGCGATTAAAATTAGTACTCCGTAGTAATGCTTCCACAGTTTATACGTGACTCCCCTAGGTAATTTCCATGTCATTTATGATGCATTTTCGCTCATGGGCAAATAACGCGCACAAAGCATTGAAGAAAGGAAATTATTTGTTTAAAAATTAAACTGGAATAGTATCTACAACCCGAAATAGCAATAATTTTTTTTCGACAACGTATAAATTCCAGTAAAAGAAAAGAAGAAAGTTCCCGTCGCAAGTGACGAATTCATTGTTTACATAAAAAATTACCGAACAGATACTGTTAATATCATTTATTTCATTGGTAAAAAAAAAATTGTCAATGTTTCAAGCCCGTAAGAGCATTTTGAGTAAATCCGTTTGCAACGTCACAAAATTCTCGCCGAGAAAGGTCGTACAATTTTATCCTCTTTCATTCCACTCTTTCCCTCAATTTTTCTTCACCCCAAGTCCTCTCCTTCCCTTTCATACCTACAACACGGCATGACACAGAGGCACGACGCAGTCGCGTTACGGACGAAGCTCTCGTTCGCCTCGTAGTTCGCAGTCTGGCGTCGCTGGCCGACGTAACTGGTGCATTTTAATCGGTTCCGGGGGGTATTTTAGACAAAAGGAGAAAAGGGTGACCTCGTCTCCTCGACCTCGTACAAAATAACGCCAACGTTTTCTTTCACTCGCTTTCGCAAAATCGCGAACTCCCATTCTCGCCTGGCATCCGGGCCCGAAGGCTCGCGCATTTGCCAAACACAAGCCGAGTGAAAGCCGAGACGAAGCCGAGAGGAAGCCGAGACGAATGTGATAAAAAGTGACGTCAGTGGAGTTTTACGATTTACTTCAGCCAATTTGTAGTTTTAAGAGGAATTCGCAAATTTATTTCGCCCTGTCAAGGTGCGCCGGAAGTCAGCCGGCGGAATATGGCGCTGTTCCGTCGTCTCTCGCACTCTTGTATATTCACGTGCTCAATGTGAATGGAAATTGTTGAATTATTTTTATCACTCATTCACGTATCCCCTGGGATCTCGCGACTCTTCGGATTTTTTACTCACCCTTGGATTTTACTGTGAATGAATCTGAGGATATCGGGAACCGGAAGTGCGCGGAGAGGCTGATGTACTCGGCGCTGGAGATATTCAATTTAAGGGACCGATGAAATTGTAAGTTTTTCCCCTGAACAAATTTTTTTTTTATTATTTAGTTTTGCAATAGGGTATTCCTGTCGCGGAAATTAATTTTTCTCGGCGAAAAAAAAATCGGAAATGCGGGTTTTTTTGGGATTAGAATGGAAATTGGAGGAAATGGGGAAATTGAGATGATTTTGAAAAATTTTCCCCGTTGAAAGGGTCAGTCACTGAGGCTAGGAGAATTTTTGGGATTTTCAGTCTCCGTTGGTCCCTCCGCGAGGCTTTCCGGGTACGCGCGAGGCTTTCCGGGTACGGCTGCACCCAGCCGCCGCCTGCAGGCCGTCGAAATCGATTTCGGAAACGTCAGTTGAACATTGAGGAGAAAAAAATAATTTCAGGAATGCCATTTATTCGATTTTTTAAAATTTCTCACTGAAAGCAAATGTTTTAACGTTCCCGAATCTGGCCCAATTTTTTTAGGATTAAAAGAGATTCAATTAGAAATAAAATTAGAGATCAACTGCCAAAAGTGAAAAGGCTTCTCTTGTATTTAAAAATATTTCTCTCGTTTTCCGAGATTTTGTCGCGTAAAAATTAATGACAATT
>JAPYZM010006349.1:0-13063 GCA_030522845.1 Psyttalia concolor | reverse complement strand
AATAGTATATTTCGTAACAAGTGAAAAAAAATGGTTTTTGGCGAGTGGGAGGTTTATATAATCCCACGAGTCAAAAACCACTTTTTTCACGTGTTACGAGCAATATTTTTCATGTCAATGTGTCGGAATAGCACTTTTCAGACACTCAACGTGAAGCAGATAGTGACTGAAAAGTTACTTTTCCGACACAGCGTGATGAAAAATTTTGTTCGTAACACGTGAAAAAAGTGGTTTTTGGCGAGTGGGAGGTTTATATCACGATGGTTTTTGGCGAGTGGGAGGTTTATATCACGAGCCGAAGGCGAGTGATAGAATCCCACGAGTTAGTTATTTTTGATAGATTAATTCATCCCATTCCGAAGCATATTGCTAGTTTATTAGCAAAAAAACCTGTACACATTCACCAAAAATTCAATTATCCATTGCTTTATATAAGTAAATGTTATTAATTCTAAATACATCATTCCTATTTCCATAAAATGCTGCGATGAGGACAGAACAACTGGTTATCATCGGAATTCAAAATAGTTACAACGATAAAAAAATATTCAAGCCAAAGTGCAAAATATGATATGAAAAATACACAATGTATTAATTTTCCGGGTATCTGTGAATGAAATCGTTCGAGTGGCGGAAAAATTCCGATAAATTAATGAGACAAGCGCCCACGTAATAAGATGGCTAGCGGTATACTACCGACCCAAGCCCCTCCCGAGTTATTAATTGCTTTCGTTAAAAAAAAAAAAATTAAAACTCGAGCCCGCTCCATGCGCATCGCGAGATCGCACTTGAGTGGTCTCGGCAATTCTCTCTCGCATAATTAACGTGAAAATTGAAAGCTCCTTGATAATTTAAAAATAGAACGCAGCGGAGGTTTGAGGAAAATCTTCAGAAATGATGATTCAACACAGTTTATCAAATTCAGCGTGTATGGTAAGCTCAAAAAAATTGAAGGGGAGACTTGCGCGACTGAGAATTTGGCCCGAAATTTTTCTACACCTCCACGAGGACAAGGAATTTTTCATCGTTACAACGAGGGATCGGGGAAAAAACTGTTGAGAGGGAAATAAATACAAATTGCAGGATTACCATCCGCTCTCTTTTTTTTTTCTCACGAAGCATCATGATTCGCATGAGCGAGGAAAATATCCATCCTCCAGACACATCATCTTGGGCGTAAGCTCAATTTCTCCACAATCTCAGAATCTCTCAATTTTTTTTCTACTTGTACTCATCTCTTTGCGTTCGTTCCACCTCATCGAGTGAATTTACACTTGTCATAAAGTATTTGGATATGTTTTTGCTGTGAATTCGTGAGCGTTAAAACAGTAGTTCTGAAAATGGCACGATTTTAATGCTCACTTTAACCATAAATTATTTTATGTGGTCCTTTGCAGAGCCAGGACACACGATCGGATGGCATTAAAATCGCGGAAATATTGCCAAATATGTGGGGGAGAGAAACTTGCGGGACTTTTATAACGACCAAATAAACTACTGCATTTGCATCTTACTAGATTTTTCTTTTATATTATTGAATGCTCAAAAATTTTTCATTATTATTTAAGAGATAAGAAGAGCAATGAACCTCTCAGGTACTCGTAGATGTGTTGTGTTCGATGCGTTCGTTCATAAATTTATTCTACCAAGATACAAAATAATCAATTCAAAAACATAACAATTTAACTTAACGGCATAATATCATTTTTTGGAAAATTTATTTCTGTTTAACCTTTAAATGTGGAAAAAACAAACACAGAAGAAAATTCTAAGTTCTTGCACGAGTTTTGAGCACAAGTTAACTATTTTTAGACGATGGAGATTAACAATTATTAGATATAGGTCATAATGGAGAATAATTTGCTTTATTTCCGCCGCAATGCATACTTCAAGAATAACTCCCCTAAGCGAATGGTGGAAGTTTATTAAAAATTTTCTCGAAGATTAAATCAACTTATTTCCTCAATTATCTAATCGATAGATTCACTTCATTTGGTTGGAAGATATAATGTATGCTATCTAATGCAAGCAACCCAGATATATTACCCACACATCGTGAAAAAATCAATAATTCAGATTCCAGCAGTGCATCAATTATTATTCATCACCTCTGAAAATCCACTGACACAACGTACCTCAACGAGGTCCTCGCACATTCCTAGGATCAATTACGCTCTGCGAATAGCTCCCATCATATACACCTACTTGCTATGCACTTATGCAGCATGAATAATTGAGATTACTGGGATAAGCGGAAATGGACAAAAAAATAATATTGCAAATATTTTTAAATCTCTCCCCACTCATCGACTAATTAAATAACTCCGGGAGTTTACGACCAGTATATCGGCGTTAGCGCACCGTGACATTTTACCCTCTTCCCTCCATGAAGGTGTGAAAAAAAAAAGATGAGC
The DNA here is from genome assembly GCA_030522845.1 of Psyttalia concolor. NCBI lineage: Eukaryota > Metazoa > Arthropoda > Insecta > Hymenoptera > Braconidae > Psyttalia > Psyttalia concolor. The sequence continues at coordinate 10,649 of JAPYZM010006349.1, read as the reverse complement.
GCAACCACAGGTTTTCGGATTTTCTCACTAATTAAATATTTTCAGGGCGTTCAACATTATTCAATAGTTTCATTGGAATTTTTGCGGACCTTCTGCTTACAAGGCACACTGATAGATATTTTGTAGAGGTTTTTTTTCAAGGCTAACATACATTCCTTGGTTTATTGGGTAGATAAGGTATTGATTTCATCAATTGTCTCTAGATCCACTGAAAATTGGGGAAATTCGTAATTAGACATTTATGCCGCAATATCGTTTCCTCAAAAATCAAAATCAACCGATCTTCAGAGTCCCCCAAAAATTTATTAAACCGTGAGGGCCATTGTTTAGGAAAACTTCTCCCAAACTTTTCCACCCCCCACGGGTAACCGGTTTCGCCAAAAATCCAGATGAATATTTATAACCAATAATTCTATTTACGAACCAGAACCATCCAAGAAAATAATTAAACTTATGCAAACTCAAAACAAGATCGAGACGGAAAGAAATTTCCTAAAAATTTTCAATTATCTTTCCTTTTTCACTGTAAACCGAACAGATTACCCTCCCCGCAAGGACAAAAAAAAATACGCAGAGGGCGGCTGTTTGCCCGATCATTGGTTTGATTATTCAGGACTGCAGAGGAGTCACAGCAGGCCGAGCGGAAGTCGAAAAGGCAAGTGAGTGCAAGGTGAATATACCACCAAAGTAACTCTAACCCTGTTTTGGTATTCACAAATGATTTCAAGTTGCCAGGCGAGAATTTTTTCTCCACACCCGGTGGCGTGTTTTACCGCTGCGAATCCCACGCAGAAAGAAAGGATGAGAATATGTAGAGGCGACAATCAACCCTCGAGTAACCCTTCTGATCCCTCCTTCGTGACAAAAAAAACCGAGAGCGAGCAAGAGCGAGAGAGAGAGAGAGAGAGGGACAGAGTCACAGTCACCGTTGCTGTGCCCGACCTTCCGCGGCTTTTTCCACTGGCTCTCCTTTTTACTGCGCCAACAATTGCACCTCATAATTGCACACGACGTATATGCGCGACAAGAACAGAGTTAACATTTATTTTCTTCTTTGAAATTGCGGTGTATAACAGGTAAATAAGAAGCCACTTGGAGGAATAATCGATATTACATCCCGAAGAGAGTTCAAAAATAAAGAGAAATGGAGAAAAACGAATGGAAGGTACTTGCTGAGTAAAATTGACACCTGGCCGGAGCAGATGGGAAAGATAGATAAGGTAAATTAAAGAGGAGGTAAGGAAGGATGACGTGAAATCGAAGGATTGCACCAAGAGTTTTCGGGCGTTGTTACTTGACGGGGGAGAGCCCATTAACAAAACCCAAATGGAGAAAAAAAATGAGGACTCCCTCGCATGTCTCATTGCAATCTTTACCGTTTCATTGAGAATGTGTTTTCGGTACTGCGGGTAATTTACTCCCCGCCCTGGTAAAAAACCAATTGCAATTCAGATTCAGCCATGCCCGATCGATTGCCAACGTGATGGTAAAATCTCCGAAATACCGCCTTGTAAAATTTTAATTGACGAATTTACGACGCGGAATGCGATTGAAATATTTATCATCGAATCGGCCCCTCTTGGTAGACGACATATCTGTCATAATTATGTAACGAGGAGATTTCAAGGAGTTTCGTGGAGTGTGTAGGAGGGGGTGAGGGGTGAACTCGGGGATATATCTTTCCACTCGGTGGTAGTCAGAAATGAGAAGTCTGGGAATTACGCATTTACACTTTCTGGGTATCGTATACCACTGAATTAACAAGTGTAGACCCCCAATATACTGGAAAATAATCTCGAAATATTGCTCGGAATAGTTTCCTCATTAATCATATTTTTGTGAAAAAATTCTCAGTCATTGGCTTCAACGGAATAGCCATTTTTAAGACGGCAATGTTTGGAGCTTTCAGGATGTAATGAAGAAGACGAGAAGGACTCTGGGGACAATAGTTTGGCTCCCTCTCTACCTCACCTCTTCTCCATTTTGTGTCCTCAATCTATTGTCTTCTTGGTTAGGTGATACAATGCCCAAGGAGCCATGTTATTTTCCAGCGTCGCGCAAGGTTAATCATCGTCTCAACAGTTGCCCCACCCATTCCCACCCACCCCCACCTCATGAATGACACGACTGACTTACCAAAACAAGAGAAACTGTGCGAGAACACGAGGCGTACAGAGAGGGCGCACATCAGACATCCTTTAGTTTTTGTTGAAAAACTTTCCTCCCTCAAGATATTGCACAGCTAGTGCCAGGACAAACGCACTTAAAAACTTTTTAAATTTAACCCGATCCTCACTTTATCGTTGTAGGAAAAAAATATACAAGCATACAAATTTTTTATGCACGAGAGACCTGAAGTGAGCCGTTTAATGGCGTGCATATAACCTGGAAAAAAAAATTTGTCTGATAATAATTTACCTCTTATTTTTCTTTTTCTTTAAACCCCCGAGAGTTTTATTATTTTTAGGTACTCAGAGGGGCTGGGGAATTGTCGAATTCATGGATTATACCGCGGAGGGTGAAGTTTTCCAATTAAACTCGGATTATGTCGTTTTGTCTCGATATTGAAAATACATCGATACGAGAGGGCTCGGGATGGTGGAGAAGGGATGGAAGGTGGCATAATCGTTTTCATCGGCATTGCACTGCGATACCTTCCACGATGAATCGTTGAAACTTCTGTCAACATTCAAGGACTCCGGAGAGGATCAACTCAGTGTGAGGATTATACACCGAAAATCCGTTTCGTGCAATATCTGTCTCTCTTTCTTCGTTTTTCTCAATCTAGACGGGGCGATAACCAATTCGTTTCAGCGATAGCGTGTAAATATAAAAATTTGAAGTTTGATTAGTCGCGTGAAATAGCTCTAGCTCAATGAAACGAAGAATCTGTCTTGATAGGGGAGATGAGGGACAAAAGGACGACTAGACAAAGTTAGATGTAATTTATTTCACGTTCCAGAAAAAATAGTTAAGCGTTTTGTTTCTTTTTTCCATGTAACGCCACCCAACTCATTACATACGTAGAAAAATTAGTTTCTAATGAAAAAATGTTTTTTTTTTAATCAAAGATTCTAGTTGTACATGTAAAGATGAACTAAATGTAATTTGTCTTGTTGGAATTCAGGTTTTTCTCGAACACCAATTCGGTAATAGGAAAATATAGCACCTGACAATTTTTCTTTTGAAAATTGGAGTATGGTTGATTTAAATTTGCTTATATATTGTTGGCAATGACGTCTGATGTTGGACACTGGTTGCGTTTAAGACATGAAGATTTGAAATTGAAGTATGGTTGGGTAGATGTACGGGGCCCTTCCCTCCTCTTTCCTCCTGAAGATATATAAATTATATAATTTGAAATACTTTCGAATAATTCAAATCTACGTCCGCTAAGGCATAAACAAAGCTCACCAGCACTTAGCATTACCCAGGGTTCGCGACGGGGACTCGGCCGGTGTGAACCCTTTACAAGGTGCACAATGGTGCTCATTTCTCATCCTCCAAGCTATATCCGATATTGAGTCCGACTCGATTTTATTGTGAATTTTACTTTGTTGAGGTACTAAGTGATGAATTTTAGTTCAGATGAAATTCAGTTTCACATGAAAGATGTGGATGTAGGTATAGGTTCTGATTACCATTATTCGACTCGGATTTAAGACAGATAAACAAATCTCACCAGCACTTAGCCGTACCCAGGGTTCGGGACGGGGACGTGGCTGGTATGAACCCACAAGGTGCACAATGATGTACCATGGTCCTTATTTCTCATCCATCACTTTATTCACCTATTGAGTCCGACTGGATTTTATTGTGGATTTTACTCAGTTTAGGTCCTAACTGGTGAATTAATTCAGTTTCAAAGCAAAATTCAGATGAGTAGCTTCACGTTATTACCGAAAACTCACACCCTCCCAATTTTTAATTTTTAGGACCTTGTCTAAGAGTGCAAAAACCGAGGAGACCACTCCCGAGACTGTTGCTGCTCAGTTTTGCCAAATGTGGCTTTTTCCACATTTGGAGATCAGGAAGAGTCAAGATAAACACCGAATTTGCCTTTAGGGAATGCCATTATAATCCCCTTCAGCAACCGTCTGGCTCACTTGCTTTTATACTTCGTCTTCGCTAGTCTATCTTACTGTCAAGCGCCTTCCGATTGCTTAGAGTCAAAAAAATCAATTCTAATTTTGAAGTGGTTAAATTTAGGAATAAGTTTCTTTATTTTTACCCCCACATTTCAATATCTCTAATGGTGTGCTCAAATTCTTTCCGCGATCATGGTCCAAACTAGATATTCCAAATCCGAACAAAACCAGAAGCCCATACCGAATAAAATGAATCAATTCCTCTGCATCAAATCCTTCAAAACATGTCCCTCAAGTCTCTACAAAAATCCCAATGAGTGGTCACTTTATGAAGTTATCTACTCCTCTTCGTCCCCATCATGGCTCCCTCCATATGAATTATCGATTCCGAAACCGAGTCATGCAATCCAACCCGAAACTATTGATTCCCGCAAATTATGGCAGTGGGTCAAGCACGATAGGGGGACGAGTGAGTGAGTGAAAATTGCGCTCACCCTCAACCCATTTCACAATCCCCTCAGCAAACCTCTGCACCCTCGTCCCTATCAAATTTGCTCATCCCCTGCGCCTCTTTGGGGGAAAAAAAAGAAAATGACGCAAGAAAAAACTTGAAACAGAAAAACTGAAGGTGCGATATTAAAGCGAGAGCGGTCCAGGTCTTGTTGGTCCCGCCGTTACCCTTTTAAAATTTGCAAGTACACGAGTCAAGTGTGAATTTATTACGCATCCCAATTTTTCTCACCCTCGCTATCCACGCGCCCACCCCACCTTTCGCCGAAAAACGTTGATGCGAAGCTGCGGGTGATTCTCCTGGTTATTCCTTGCGAAGCAGCTCAACGTTCACGAAAATGGAAAAACGAACTAAAGAGAAAAGAGGTAGGCGGGCAAGGAGTGTGGGGGAGAGGCCTTCGGCCAGACCGAACGAACCGCCCGAAACTGGCTGCGGGTTCCCCCAATCCCGACGAACCATTCGCCCAAAAACTCAGACCCCCCCCCCCCCCTTCTTTCTATACCTCCTGACGGAACAACTTTTAATCTATATTCGTTAAGTCGCCCCTAAGTAACTACGGGCGTCTGCGTTAATTTTGTAATTTTCGATTCTCCCTAAGTTTTCCAAAACCAAACGGATTTACCAGTTTTTTCTCCCTCAATACAACATATGGTACGCTTGTAAGTGTTAAGCCAATCAGTCCAACAATTTTAATGATTTTCAAGCTGCCAAGTCTTTAGCTCTGTTGTTAATCAAAATAACTTATGATCTATGTACTGGCACAAAAATATAATTTTACCAAATCTATTTGTTCTGGAGAATCATTTTTTCTGTTATTTTTCTATATTTTTTTCTATAGGTATTTCGGACAGTGGGGCGTCCAAATTAAAATCGTTTGGCCGAATTGTATATTTTTCTCAGTGTCACCGCTAAGTAATTACGGGCGTCTGCGTTAATTTTGCAATTTTCGATTTTCTCACAGCTGTTCAAAAATGAAATGCAATTACCAGTTCTTTTCCCCTAATGCAACATATGGTACGTTTGCAAGTTTCAAGAAAATCAGTCCGGCGATTTTAATAGCTTTCAGTCTTCTGAGTTTTTAGCTTTACCATTAATTAGTCAAATAAATGGATGAAGTTAATTAAGTTAACCCTATTTTGTTTGGTTTTATTCAAATGTTCTTGTCATGTATCATCTCTGTTATGAAAACTTTATTCCAAGAAAGTTGATGAATACAATTCAAATAGAAGAGGCACGGACGAGAGGGGAGTGAGGTAAAGTACACTTTCCACCCCGATGATCACCACATGCAAATGCTTTATACTCCTCAACCCAATCCCACCCTGAATGTTCACGTTTTCCTACTGTCTACCACGCATCCTCTTCCCTTTCACCCTATATCACTCCCTTCACTCTTCACCGAAGCCAACAGTTGACACTTTGTTTTTTCAACGATGAAAATTTTTTCCCCAGTGCACACTGTATGCCGATGACTGAGCACATTATCGCACACACCCCATGCCCCCCGCGGCCGAAAAATAACTTGGTACATTCAGTAGAAGCGATTTTCATTCCAAACTTCACTTCTCCATTCCCTCTTCTCGTTCTTTGTTTCGTTTCAAGGTCCTCCCATTGAAAGTCAACGAATTCATTATTCACTGGCCGATTATCGGTTTTCATTCCGACCAGAATCGCATCAACTATTTGCCTCCGATATAATCGCGAATCGGAAACCATAGAAAACAAAAAAAAAGATAATCGTGTTTGATCACAATGTGTTTCGAATTTCGTTTGCCTCGGTATTTCTTCTCTGCCCCCCAGTAGTTTCACGGTTTTTTCTGCCCCGTCAGCAGATACAGACGAAGGGAGGATGAACGTCTCTTCGCCAGTGGAAAAGGATTCCCGCACAAGCGGTTGGAAATCCTATTGACCATGGTCCTGGGTAGTGAAGGAGAGCGAGACGTAAACAACCCCTCTCCTAAACATTTCTCCAAACCCCTCTTTTCCGTACCGTGGCCAGTCCCGAATTACGGTCATCGGTTTAACCGTTGCTTTAACGACCCCAAGCTTGTTTACTGATCCGAAGGAATTCTCTTTCGCCATTGCTCCACTGACCAAAACACTCAGTGTTAAGTGATGAAAATAAGGGAGTGGCCCTATTGTTCATTATTGGGTGTCTCGTTATGTTAATTCAATTAATTCAATGAAGGAAAATACAAAAAATCGTTATTCAATGTTTTCGATGATCTAATGAATACAGAAGCCAATTGGCAATGCACGTACAGTGAGAGACAAAATTATTTAGACAACTTTAAGTCACTTAATATCAAATAATATCTGTCCATAAAAATTAAAAGTATCCACTCACGAGAATTCCTCCCCCAGCAAGGAGTCCCTCAAGGATGTCCCCTCTCTCTTCTGCTATATAATATCCTTCACCACGACATCCTAGCCAAACCATTCAAAAATCAAAATCTCCTTAAATATTGAGTCCATTTCGCAGATCATACTGCGCTCATCGGTCATGGAAAATCTTACGCCGAAGCAAATCAAAACCTCCAAGACCTTTTAGATCTAACGCAAGTTTGATTTAACAAATGGCGATTAAACCTTAATCCCTCTAAATCCCAATATCTTCAGTTTTATATGAACCCACAAAAATCCAACTCCTCCATAACCCTTGAAAACACCCAAATTCTTCCATCTCACACCAGATACCTAGGAATAAATTGATTGATTGATTGATTGAAATTTTATTACTGTACATTATGTTGTACGAATGCATTGTGACACAGTATCACAGAAACGGGAAACAACAAGTACAACATTTAGCGCACTGACATTAAAGTAGAAGTAGAACTCTGAAGTTGAGGTTGGTTACAACCTCAACTTCAGAGTTCATGCCAATATCATTAAAAAAAAGTGTATTGCGAGAGGAACTAAGTTTCGAAGCCTTACTTATAAAAACAAAGGCCTCAACACTAAACAGGTTTTTAAGATTTATAAGGCTATATGCTGTCCGATACTGAACGACACGGAGAGAAAAATTCCATAAAAATTACGTGGCAGTTCCGTAATCTGGCAGTGAAAACAATATTCCGTAAAAATTAGGGAACAGTGACGGACTTTTCTGTAGAACTTTTCGTAGTTTTTTCTGGACTTGTACTGTAAAAAAGTACGCACATCCCCTCGAGAGAGTAGCCGAGAGATCAACGCTCCGCAAATTGACTAAGATTCGTCACCCCGATGACCCCCTCAACACAACCCTTTAAACATTCTCCTGTACGAACGCACCAAAATGGAACCCATCCTCAACAGACTCAACCAACTACCATCGAATTTTGCATTAAATAAGCTAGATACAATCCATCAGTATAGAACTATCTAGAAAGGATACTTGGGGAGAAATAGTATCAGAAGGAATCAAAATCCCCTAGCAATGTATTATTTACACATAAATGTATCATATCTACGGTCTAAAACTATTAAACTCCAAATAACCAATCACATGTAAACACCTGGCTGAAGGCCCTCGGGCGATGGCCTATTTTAAGGAAACTATTTGTATTTTTCTTGCAATAAATTCCGTTAAATATAAAATATATATAAAATAATATTTTCGTGTGAATTCATGAAATCTCTTTAAAAATTGTGTAATTAGTAGAGTGAGAGCACAAAATATTTCAACAGAATGAGGTTTTTCGCTACGAGAGAATTTTGAAGTTTTCTTAAGACTGGAAATTATTGTATAGTATTTTATTTTCCAAGGGAATTCTATTACGTAATATCTTGCCCAAAGAACACATTTTAAGCTCTATTTTTGATACGTTTGAATACGTTTGATACAGGAATAAGAATTTTTCTGTTGGGCACCGGGAGGTATAAATTCACAATTTCATGAATTCTCATAATCCATCAAGCTCTAGATCTAATGCAAACTGGATTAAAGAAATAAGAGAAGCGAAAATTGGTGACCGACTTTTTTGCTTAGTATAAGATCACAATAACTCATTCAGAAATTTCTCGTTTTTAATTGGACAGAAAAATATTTTCTTCTGCAAGGTAACTCTTCTTTGTCAAAAGTATTTTTTCTCTCATTGTTGATGAGGTGAATTCTATTCACAGAATCCTATAATACTAAATACAATTGTTCCCCCAGTCATTTGACTGTTGCTTGAATTGTACTGAGGAGAAAATAAAGTTATGTTAATCAAACATTCTTCTGACAAGAATTTGACGCGATTTACGATCGGAATTTCAGCTATTTTATGGTCAATAACAAATGCTCGTCAAAATTAGATTTTTTTTTTCAGGTCAATTCTTAAATAAAATCCCGTGAACGACCAAATAAATACTTTGAAATGCGCTGTTCTCCCCCTTCCTTGCGATTCGTAAACCAGAGATACATATGCACTCCCGATATCTCTCACCTTTCCTCCTGATAGCTCGAAAAATGTGGGGGCTGTGTTAAGTAGACCGAAAAATCGCGATAATTCGAGAAAATCGTGACTGCGATAAGACGACAAACTACATCGATTCCACACATATTCTCTCTCCCCCTTCCCCCTCCATGTCTTTACCTAAATATATGGATATCCCCAGTGGATCAAAGTAAAATCGAAAATGGTCGAAACGTAGTCCGGAATAAGGCAAAACGAGAGTTAGGACGATAAGTGGCTAAAGAGAGAGGCAAAGAGGGAGGGCTGGGCTTTGGCCCGGCTAACGGCCAAGTAAATGAAGGGTCGTACGAGCACACTGAGCATCGTAGGAGTTAATGCTCAGCTGTTACATGCGATTCGTCCTTAATTGCCCAGGAACGTTTGGCATTGGCAAAACTACTTTGCCAGAAGACAAGAGTCGTTACACTCGCAAGATTTCAAAGTGACATTTTAACCATGGTTTGTGATCGCTCGAAAACCCTTTACGATTCACCCTCACTCAACCCGCCTCCCTTTACCATTGATCCTGAAACATGTCATTAATTGTCCCCGTAACATTGATGATCCATGTTTCACATTTATAATTGCGTTTCGGTGCGCATGTTATTAGTTTTCTTATTTTCCTATTGTTGCCCAAAAATAAAATCACTGTTGAGAATGTCAACTTAACATACTTATCTTCATCCCCTACCCGAAAGTACGATCTTCGCGGTCTGATTTTGCCCCGGGAACAATGGCGTTTGTGGCCTGCTCGAAATAACGCGCGCTCGGTTTGGCTACGAAATTTTCATGGCTCGTGAGCATAACAACCCGTATTAACAGTGCCTGTAAATCAACAGATAACATAATAACCTCAAGAATGGACTACTGTTCATTTGAAGATTCTGCAGACGAAGAGGAAACAAGTGGCATAAGCCGTTGCAGTCGACATCATATAGTTTTTTTTGCTAATGTTTTAGCAACATACTCCCGAACGGTTATTCGTTATATATAATTGTCAAAAGAATGAATTGATTTTCTCATGTCTTGCAATTTTCTGTTGAGCTCAGGAATTCTGCTTTTATTTGCAACAATATTCAATTCCGTGTCTCTTATAATTTTCATAAAATTCCAATCAAATGAATTGAACACAACGACCTTAAAAAAACCATCAGGGAACAAACTTTCATGAAACATCACATGAAGTTGAAAAATTTTCAACAGATGGTAACAGATTTCTCATTAATAAATATTGCTACCATGGGAATAATCAACCTTTAATACTCCTCACATCCGGAGTGATGAAATAAACAATGATTGAAATCCATTTGAGCATGAAATTTCAAGGTACGGAAAGAATTTCAATATGAAGTAAAAAAAAAAACTAAAATATTTAAAAAAGAAAACAACTATTATCGTTATCACTTCCATCTTCGAACTCGGTTCAAAAGACACCTAAGCAAATTTCTTGGGCCATCCAGAATTTGATTCGAAACGATTTTTTTTCAATTATCGTAAAAATTCGAAATTTTAAAAAACACAAAAAAAATGTAGTACGTGAAACGGATTAAAATCAATATCGATGGATAGAGGTCGACGGTGACTACATTAAAAAAAAAAGTTATATAATTGCAGGAATTGAGTACCACAAAA
>JAPYZM010006347.1:0-10925 GCA_030522845.1 Psyttalia concolor | reverse complement strand
ACTTGGGTCGATCTCGACTGAACCGAACGAAAAAATTCCACAATTTTTGCAATATAATTTTTAATTTTCTATTCTACTTGTATAAACCTCAGTCCCCTATTGCCTCGATATTCGACCAGGATGAAGTGGCTTGCATCGACAAAGCCGAATATAGCTGAGGGTGTCTTCTCCATCCTATCACCGATACACCATTTCCCCAGCGGAATCCTGTCTAGACGCACTTTTGTAATATCAAAAAGGGGTTCATCCTGTCAAATCGATACTCCAACGAATAGATTTCTTCGGCATTTTCCACGAGAAAAAGAGCAAGAGGAGCCAACAAACTTCTCTTCACTTTATGATCCAAGAAATTGAAGGTTTCTGAAAGAAAAAAAAAAAGAGATAAATAAATAATAAGAATGACGCTCACAAGTGATCAATGGGTGTCAAGTCTACAGTGGAGCAGCTGAGGAATTGCAATCGTAAAAATTCAATGGACAGAATGAGAAATTGTTCGGCAAAAAAGGGAAACTCCAGCTCATGGGAAACATTGTAAAACCTATTGAATATCATATTTCGAGGTGTTAAGAGACGAGAAGACCTCCGAGAGCTCGAGATAAATGGGGAATCGTGAAGCCGGGGGTATCTTCGAGATTGCGAAATCGCTTTCCACGATTGCAGCTACAATCTGGAGAAGTCTGTCGTCTTCGAGCGATTGATCCTACACCAGAGGAGAGTGTGTGTGAGAGAGAGAGAGAGAGAGAGAGAGAGAGAGAGAGAGAGAGAGAGAGAGAGAGAACAAAAAAACAATAACTCAAGTGGAGGGAGGTATGAGGGATGTGTGAGAATAAATGTTCACAGTTCAAAGATACAAGTCAGGACTCATCGAGTCCCTGCACCTTGAAGCTATAAAATTCTCGGTGAACCTGCCTCGAAGATTGCTCTCGACACCTTCAATGGACTACATAGTCCAGACTTAATGACATTTTTTTTTCCTCACTCATTGCGATTTATGAAATCGTTAATTTGCATTCACAATCGTAAACTGGATCAGTTGGAATGAAGTGCTCGCGCAAATTTGTCTATAAAATCTGGCTCCACCATATCTTGTCTGGGGAGCTCGAGCCAGTCAGGTTGAGACACTGGAGCTGGTGATAGCGAGGAACACTCGGCTTCCACCCTGGTTTAGTCAACGAAACGTAATTGACATGAGTCACGTGGGAATTAGTAGGAGAATTGTGGTCTTGCTGTTGCCAGTACTTCTCTCGTTGTTCTACATCCGACAAGTGGAAGCGAGAAGACTGAAAGAGCCTTTTGAAGACCAGATATTCGTCCCTAATTTTGTAAGTTGGTAATTGGCTTGGGGGCTATTCATCGAGGCTAATGGAAATCTTTAGGTGGACCCGATTGAAAGTCAGTCAGGTTTTCAGTAAAAATTTCTTATACAATTTTAATTGAGAATATTCTCCAATCCCATTCTACCAATTCCAAATCCCATTCAATGGTTTCCAAAGCCTCTATAAATTTCCTTCATTCATGTTCTAAATGATAATCATTAGATGGACCTGATAGCAAGTCACGGTCGATCGGGGGAATGGCACAATGTCACCACCGATGATGGCTTCATATTGACTGTCTTCAGAATATTCTCAAATCCATCAGCCTGTCAGCGAGTTGATAAAAAACGAGTGCTTTTTCTTCAGCATGGATTAGACGGAGCTGCTGACTTTTTCAATATGTACGGGCCGTCACGAAGTCTTGGTAATCCGTTCACCATTCATTTTCATTCTATTATCGTTAGATCCAATAGAGAATGGTAAAAATTGAGATGTCTTCTCTCCAGCTTATGCGCTGTCCGATGCTGGTTATGACGTTTGGCTGGGGAATTTTAGAGGTAGTCCTTACAGCAGGAACCATCAGTACTTATTACCTGATGATGGACGACTGTGGAATTTCAGGTATGAGATATAGTCCAGGCAACGTGGACGGTCACTGTCAATTGCTGAATTTTTAAGTCTAGTTGTATTTAGTATTTATCCTCCTGTATGTATCCTACTTGGCTTTTTACACCGTCCGAAATTTTGCGGTGGCACGGGCCGTCTTCCTCTCCAACCAAATCGTGTACGCCGGGTACAGACGCTCGATCAACCATGTTTTGTCGCAGAAAATTTGTCCACTGTTTTCTAGAAATGATTCTTGATGTCTGGACGCCCATTCGACGGTTTCCGAAAGATTAAAAATCCCATGTCCCAAACCGGATGGGAACCCGCCCCATGCGAGTTCCGCCGTCGGCCGTGCGCTTTAATCACTTCGGCCACCGTCGTCGGTCTTTAAAGTCCAATGGTATTAACATCGAGTGAAGAATTAGGAAAAAAATTGGCTCTGGATCTAAAAATGTTCTCGTCTTCAATTCGATAATGTTCACTCTTCCAAAAGTGAACATGGACACTTGTTGACAATTTGTTTTCCCACGCAACTGGCATCAGAATTTTTTGGATTCAATTGATCAGCCGATTGAGATGATAATCTCCAATGTATTGCCAAATATGTCCATCTACCCCAGAATAAGTGCCTTTCTCAAGTCACCATCTTGTCTACAGTTTAGACGAACTGGGACTCCTCGACCTCCCAGCCATGATCGATTACGTTCTCAATGCCACTGGACAAACAAGTCTGACATACGTCGCCCATTCGAGTGGTTCCACTGCTGCACTGATGCTGTTGTCCGATAAGCCGAGCTACAATGAAAAAATTAATCTGAATGTCATGCTTGCGCCCATCGTATTCTGGAAATTTTTAAACCCTATCGTTCAATTATACGCTTTACCATTTCGTATGGCGGTCAAAGTTATTCCAAGTGGAGCTGTCCCATTCGTCCCCAGGAATATAATCTTGAAGGCGATATTTAACAGGCAATGCTTTCGCCATGCTCGCATGTTCAGACTCTGCTTCTCCCTGGTGGACTTGATATCTGGACGCGATCATGAACAGCTGAATCGAGTGAGTTGACATCAATTTAGCACGTCAATAATAGCAATTGATATTATACAATGTTAAAATTGCTTAATTATTTAAATTCTCTCGCAAGGATATTTACATATTTTTAATGCAATTAGTTGTACGTATTTATTGGGAACGTGCAACTTGTTTTTGCTTGAGAAAACTGTTTTCTCAGTTCAATCATTCAATCGCAGGAAATCGTAACGACATTTTTGGACTACTATCCCGCTGGGTCTTCGATGAAAATATTCTACCACTTCGTCCAACATATTGACTCGGGTGAGCAAATCAGGACTTTTTTTGTGGAATGATCAGTGAATTTAGCAATTGCCGGTTGATACCCGGGAATGAATTTGTATATTTCTCACCTAGGCACGTGTAAAATTACGACCCGAGCCACAGGCGAGGGTTGTAAGCACGTGAGGAATGCTTGTCTGATTTTCCTCCCGAGGGTTGAATGGGATTTTTCTGTCAAAATAGACGAAAGTGGGCGTTTTTAACCGAGCGAAGCGAGGTTAGAATGCTCACTTTCAGTCCATGTAGGCAGAATATAGTATATCTCTCACCTAGGGAGGAAAAGTAGACAAGTCGTCCTGCAAAATTACAGGCGAGGGTTGTAAGCACGTGAGGAATGCTTGTCTGATTTTCCTCCCGAGGGTTGAATGGGATTTTTCTGTGGAAATGGACGAAAGTGAGGGTTTCTCACCGAGCGAAGCGAGGTTAGAATGCTCACTTTTGGTCCATGTAGACAGAAAAGTATATTTCTCACCTAGGGAGGAAAAGTAGACAAGTCGTCCTCAGACGAGGGTTGTAAACACGTGGGGAATGCTTGTCTGATTTTCCTTCCGAGGATTGACTACAATTTCTCTCTCAAAATGGACGAAAGTGAGCGTTTTTAACCCAGCGAAACGAGGTTAGAATGCCCACTTTCGGTCCATGTAGGCAGAAAAAATTATTTTGCCCCGTGTATGCAGTAATTTTTGGAATTCTAGGGAAATTCCGACACTACAATTACAGTCCAACCCAGAATCTCCGGTATTACGGGCGAGTTGATCCACCGGAGTACAATCTAAAAAAAATCACCACACCTTCTGTTATCTTCCGAGCTCCCAACGATCCCCTGAGCTCCAAGGGTGACCTAGAGCTATTGATCTCGGAGCTTGCTAATTCTCCCATGATTTATGAAACCATCGGATACGAGAAATTCAATCACATTGACTTCATCATCGCCAAAGATGCCAAAAGACTTTTCTTTGATCCACTGCTGCGGATCCTGCGACAAGTTCATGGAGATCAGTGTCACCTGCAGTGAAATTAATCCTTCATTAATATTTTGGTCGTCAAATACAAAGTAATACTGCAGATACAACTGATTTCTGATTCTTCTAACCTCTCACAGGATTAAAATGAGCTGGACTGTTTTGTTGGACTTTCAGGAAATTTGTATCATCTGTTGATTCCTCTGACAGAAAAAGGTTCAAATTAACTGCGAATAACCAGGTTTTCTCCAGTAATGTAGACAAATGTCCACCATTGACTGAGAAAAATAAAATGATTGTGCCAGATAAATTTGTTTTGGACAACCCATTGGACCGCCGTTCAACTCCACTACTAACTGGACTGGAATCAGAAGATCATGGAAGTTATCTCAATCAACTCTACCTCGACAACACCCATTAACCCTCCGTGAATATCATTGAATTTTAATTACTCCCCCCCCCCCTGCCCCCTCCTCTCCACTTCAACATTTGATGGATCATTATACAAAGTAATACATCAACTAGACGATCGTATGACGACGGCTCGTGGTATGTTAATTCATTAGGCGTCTGTTTTATGATTAAGCCACGAGTTTATACCCTCCACTTTCCGTTAATTAATTACAGTTGGAAGTTGCACGCAACTTAAGTACGTACTTGGCTCCTTGAAAATGGGACAATTCATTAGAATTAATTATGCGCCAAATCCACCAAGAGATTTGCTATTTCGCTGGGCAATCTGGGGATGGAGGGAGGGATGACGAATCGGGATTGAGTGTCATTTGGCGAATAGGAAATGAGTTGAGGAGATGTGCGGAATGATTTTATCACCTGACAAGCCATTTCGAGGCGACAGTTTGACCGTAGTAGTCAGCAATCGTCTACATCCACAGTTTTTCTAGGTTATGGGTCGTTAAGAGGGGTCCTTGGACCCGGTGAAAACCAATTCCATTCGTTTACTCACTTTTTCAGTCATCTTGACGAGGATTAGTGAGGGAAATCATGGGGGGGGGGGGGGCGTTTAATACTTGTGGCTCATTCAAGCACGGCCTGATGAATTTTTTAAATATTTTTGTCACTAGATTGCGCAAAATTCCCTAGAACCCCGGTTTTTATAGGTAATTACGGGGTTACTAATTATGGCCGAAAGCAGGCATGATGAATTACGATCTTGGGGTCAGACGGAAGGTCATAACATCTAACATGTCGGCAATTAGGTCTTCAATGTTTGCTGATCTCACAGGAATTGCCATTTCTGGTTGATTCGCGAGTGAAATTCGGCCGCCATATTGGAGAATTTTGTAGTGATGAATCCCGAATCACCTGAGACCAAAAATACCAACGGCATTGATCCCAAATTTAACCAGGACACTCGTCATCCCTGTGACAGCTGTTCATTGAGCGAAATCACAAAATTACCCCCGTCATGTGACTACCTGTGAACTCAAGAGAATAGCCAAAAAAAAAACCTCTCAAGATCGCTCATTAACCTCCACCGGTGGACTCCATAAAAATCGATCGATCCATCACTGTCCATAAAATTACAAAACAAAACCAAACGAACGAAAAAAAGTCCTAAAAATTCACAGTTCATGTACGATAAACTCATCGAGAGGCAAAAACTTGCAAGTTACATACAGGACTGGTGCTTTTCCCTGGGCAAACATGTTTGCCCACGGCTTATTCCCTCGTCTCCACATTCTCCCGCAGTCAACACACAGGCTGTCGATGTCTCGCGAGACCTTCAACTCGTCCCCCCCTCTCCACTTCGTCCCAATCCCCCCGCTTCACGTGAATCCACGCCAGTGCAGAGACTAAAATTCTAAAGTCAATGTCATTCGGTCGCCATCAGAATTATTTCCCCGGAGAAATAGATCAAGAAAGGAATATTCGCGCAGCATATTGATGAATACAGGACAAAGAAATTGTATCACCACTGGTGGTAAGTTAAATGTGTATCTAATAATAAACAGGTCGCCCTCGTTGTTGAAAATGGGGTCGGGCAATTCTCACTCATTCTCTTTCTAGCCCCCTCTACTCACAAAACACTCGGAACATACAGCACACGGGGGCTTCCGCAAATGGATATTCCAGGCGCACCAAGTTGACAACAGCCGTTGCATAATTCTGATGCGATGAGAAAGTGCAATAACAGGAGGAGAAAATCCAGGTGAATTGTTGAATGGAGAATGTACCCAGTGATTTTACTGGTAAATGTGACACAACCACTTGGTTGAATTGTTTGTGAGGCCAGATAGTGAGTTGAGTTTCCTCTTTTTACCCCTTTATATGGCCCCTAAAATGGTACAGCCAGTGTTGAATGTGGGGTAGAGATGTGTCTTCGCTATAAAATCGATACGATAAAGCGATATGGGTTGGAGGTTCATTGCACTCGTGCTCCACAAAATTTTCACTCTGACAGTCCCTTTGATCATTTTAATTTGTGACGAAGCACAACCGGCTACTCTATCATATGAGGATGGGAGGGGAGGTGGTGCACTCGTGGCTTGTGTCATTCATTTTATATGAACGAGTGGATGGAGTGGGCCGACACGGAGAGCGACTGAGTGTGTTCGAAGTGCTGGGGATGGGGTAACTAATGTGCACCTCATTGTTCTAGCACGTTATACTGTTCACACTGGGGCCTATTTCCCTTTGGATACGCAGCTCCTGCCTTCTACGCTCGGCCCTGCACAATATTAACAAGTTGTCTAGTTCGGTGGAGGTTATGGGGGGAGCGGGGGACTGGTAGCTGTCGGTAATGGAGGAGGGTAGTTGGATTAACTTCAGGTGATGTGAGTAATTCGGAGGGGTTTTAATGGGTTACTTTATCGGGGTGTCCTATCAGTGCTTACTTGAATATTGGGGGGATTATTCAGCCTTGAGGGGCTGATTGGGGTGGCCTTGAGGTGGCAGCGAGGAAGGAGGAAGTGTCGGTGAATCGCAAGGGTTGGAAAAAAAATAAAGTTGAAGTAGAAGTTGGAGAAGAAAAAATATCTCTGTGCCGCTCTTCTACGGTTTTCTCATTTTTGCTTCCGAGTAGAAGCAGTGTAATCGGTCAATTTTCACATTTCTTAATTGTCATTGGAAATGATGTAGAATGGTCTGAAACGAAAAAATCCGAAGTTTGAGGAACATGTCTGTATGTGTCACAACCCATTTTCAACTTTTGCAAAATCAACTTTCGGAAAATCGAGCAATAAATTGACTAAAAAAATTCAAAAAAAGTTGTAATTTTCACAGATTGTAGGTCTTACTTAGCACTAACCCTGTGAACAAGAATATCTTGCGAAATCATGGGCCGTCTTTCTCTCCAACCATGTCGCATTGTACCCCAGGAGCTGTGCTCCATGTACAGACTCTCCTGGTGACCAAGGGAAACCATGGAAAACCTTGGCCGACGTGTCGTCCATCAACCAAGCTTCATCGGGAAAACTTTTTCTCCAATGATTCTTGATGGCTAGGAGTCGAATTTACTATTTCCATTGATTTATTTACTTTTTATCAACTAATAAAAAACAATTGACGCAAATTGCCAATTACGCGTCTGTACATTATCAACAGGCAGAATCTAACTTTGACTTGAATAATAAATGCATATTGAGTGAAATATCATTTCAATTCCCGTCTACGGGAGTTGAAAAACTCGAGTGTCCAGGGATGACGAGTAAATCATGAATAAGTGTCCAGTTAAATGATGAGCACGTGGGCTCACTGGTACATGTGCAAATTGCGATAGCATCTATAAACGCCTACGGGGTCTGTACAGTCATACCGAGGACATCCTCCCATCCTGGGTGTGAGTTCACGTTTTAATGACGCTCACTCTCAGGTATTTTTGGTGTTTTATTTCTGGTGTGACGTTAACATGCACCACCAACAATCAATGATTACTTTATACTGGGTATTTGGAATTTATATTCCATTAACAATGATGAACTGAGGGACAATATAACATTTTGCCAATCAAATATTCTTCTCACAGGGAATTTCGAGCATTTGCTTGACATAAGGAAATGTATTCGGCAAAATAATATTTTTTTTTCTCTGACAATTTCATTGGCAATTGAATTCACTTGCTTATCAGTTCCATTACTTGGTACTTAGTCACTTCTCTTTGACAGAACTGATTACAAACTGCACATGAGCGTCGATGAGTGACTCATGCGGAGTGGCTGTCTCTGAGTGTATCTTGCCAGCGTAATTAACATGTGACGGAGACGAAAAGGTCAATCACGTGTATCTTCATTAGTTGTAGATCGTGAACTATCCCCAGAGGGTCGACGAGTTGAAAAAAATTGCACTTATTTTGGAATCTTTTTTACTATACAACCCCCAGTGAATGGAATTACACGTTAAGTGGAGTGAACTTTTCGGCGAAAATGGAAGATTCCAATTTTGGAGGGAAAATGGTATATTTCGTAACAAGTGAAAAAAAATGGTTTTTGGCGAGTGGGAGGTTTATATCGGGAGCTGAAGGCGAGGGATATAATCCCACGAGTCAAAAACCACGTTTTTCACGAGTTACGAATATAATTGTTCATCTCAATGTGTCAAAAAAGTACTTTTTTTTACTCCGCTTCGCGTCGAGTGACTGAAAAGTTACTTTTCCGACACAGCGTGATGAAATAGTACATTTTGACACTAGGTCGTGAAGAACTTTTCCGGCAAATATGAAGGCGAATACTCGCCTTCGGCTCGTCCTGTAATCATATGAGGCAATATGAGGCAACAATTTTTTTTGTCACGACGTCTGCGGGCGGTGTGAGCCGCTTCGCGTCCGTGAAGTGCTTTACGGACTGAGTGACAAAAAATAGTCTTTCCAACTCCTCTCGAGCTTGAAAATTAAACAGCCATTTTTCTCGAGGTTAACTGCTCGCGGAGAACATTCGTCGTCACAGTTCAATTGAAGAAAACATTAAATTACATTCGAAAAGCAATAAATGAAAAATCAACAAAAATATTTTTGCAGAACAATTTTTTTTACTACAATGTTTTTAAATAGTATATGCGAGAGGCGGTATAACCCCATCGCTTGTCCAATGTTTCCAGATAAACTTGCAATTCCTCCATAAAATACAATTCTTTTTCGTCTGATTGCGTCTAGAGTGAACTCAATTGTGCAATTTATTTGAGTTATGAAGACTGACAGAAAAATAGAGTGTCCGTTTATCCCCCTCCCGTTTAGTGGTGCGGGCAAAATTCGTGAAATGTCAGACGACGGTCACATGACCGTCAGTGAGCTGTCACATTACCGTCCCATGACCAACTATTTATTGTTATATGACATAAATGTGACCGACTCACTTTATGACGGTCGGTATAAAAAAATCAATCGTTCTATTGAATCAACCTCTCACGGACCAAATCGAGTGATGGACAAAACTCAACAAAACATGACAAAATTTTGTGACACTGACAAAACGGCCGGTCATGTGGCACCTGTAGAGACTATTAGTCAGTGACCAAATGTGATCTAACCGATTTATTGACAAGTGTTATCTCTGTCATCAGACAGTTTTTCATTCCTCACATCACCAAATTCCTACAGTAAAAATCGCTTTAATTTCTCGTGAGAAGAATCCGTGAATGGCAAAATTCCACTTTTGTATCGGGCTCTGTGCGGAACAGATGAGTTAAATAATTAGTATAAATATTGCAATTGAATTTATTCACGACGTAGTAACGTGGATGTTTACACCATGAGAGGCTGGAACGGAAGTGATCTCAGTTGATCGAGGATGTCCGAATGATTGCGAATTATTATGACAATGTCCTGCGATATTTCGTCGACGATCCTATCTCTGTGACCCGACAGTTTTTCATTTCCAACCTCACCTCGCGTCTCTCCCTTCCGCTGTACGATATTGAAATAGACGGGGCATTAATCATAATATTCATGGTGACATTAAAGTGTCCATTTGAATAAGTGATGATAGTTGTAGGTCTACCGATATCCACTTCGGGTGAAAAAGCAATATAGACTGAATTGCGTTATAAGGAGGGAGTATATTTCTCCATAGGAGGACCCTCGAGGATCGCCGCCAGGCGGAAATGAAACTGTGAGTGCGTTGAAAAATTCAAGATTCCCCTCTCCCCCCCCTTTCCCCAGGTGAATACTTACAAGTGTGTGGGCTGGAAAACACACGTGATATTCTCTATCTTTTTCACGACATTATACATATTTATAGGCTTTGGTAGCTGGTACACATGCAATTTAACTGCTACCACTTTTGAGAGTATCAAGTGAGAGAGTGAAATGATAAATATTCTCGCCTCTTGCCCTCTTCCTCGACGCATTCGAGGGGGAAATTTAATAGTTAATCAATTAATCTTTTGAGGGGGGGGGGAGTGTGGAAAAACGGGAAATATTGAAACGGTTTGCATAATGGAAAATGCATTATTCAGGGAATGGTGTGCACATAAAGGTAAAATTCCCCGTCTATGGTCCTCCTGGATGTGGGGGCAGTGAGTCTGAATCTAAAACCGAGACTCGTTGTGTGTATATACGAGTCAGGAAAAATACTCGAGCACTTGGGAGAAAGTTTTTGGGGTGCAGCGGTGAGGCACTGATTTTGAGAGACTTGAAGTTTTAGAAATTCTTAGAATGTGAATTAATAGTGTATTATGGAACGTGTGCGTAATGGTGGCTCGTGGGAGGTGGAAAACGAGCCGAAGGTGAGTGTT
>JAPYZM010006333.1:0-16139 GCA_030522845.1 Psyttalia concolor | reverse complement strand
AGAGCTCCATTCATTCGTCAAATTTTTCCCGAGAAATTTATTGACATTCTGGAGAAAGCAGAATAAAAATAATTACTTCAGTCGCATTACTAATAGGTCGCGAACGAAAATCATTGTTAAAATTGCTCGGGACTCGGATACAAGTCAGATCGTTACGTTCTCATCAAAATGCTTCTTTCAATCATTGTGTGTTTTTCTCCTTGAACTCTTCGCTCTTGCAGTAATATTAAATGAGAATGTTGTACATTCTCTCTTTAGTTTTCGAATATGCACTTCAGTTAACGAGGGATGAGCATCGTTGTAATATCAAAGGAGGAAGAGGGCTTTTCTCTGTTGAAATGGGCGGAGAGGCAGACGGCCGGCATTACGCCGTCCAAGTGAGTGGAATTGTGGTACCACACTGGTGCTATAATTAAACCGGAAGAGAGCAAACTTCGGGGTGAACAATTTGCAATCAGAGGCGAAAGGCTAAATGAGCCAGTGGGCTATTGATCGTAACCTTTAGCCGTGAAATTCAAGTACCACTTTGAAGTGCTAAATAAGAAGTGAAAGGGTTTCGAATGGATTTTATTTTTAATTTCGGCCCACGCATTTCCCCTCACTCCTTTATCATCCAATGAATCGTTCAACCACGAGAATAACTGGAGATGAAAATATTGGAATTATTAAGTCGTAAAATCCTGTCAGAATGGACAATTCAAAAGCTGTTGTCATTAATTCACATTTCCCAGCTGAATTTTATCCACTGGAACCTCTAAAAACCTCGTTTGATCCTCAAACAATCACGAGATCCTATCGTTGGGAGGTGTACGGGCGCGGACGCGTAGCGATTCACCCAAATGCCAGTGGAGAAAAAAAAAACATCCCCCAATTCCGTGGCACACCGAAAAAACCAATTTCAAAAGAATTGCATCCTCAAAACCCATCCCCGTAGAATGCTCAAGGCAAAGTTTCCTTCCAGTGAGACGTTCATGGGTATGGGTTATACGTGAATTCTGTACAAAGGACAAGATCAACCCGCTCCCACCCGCACGACAATTCGATCGCTGATGCTATTTGACATTCATGAAGACCGTAGCCATCTCATCAATTCTCCAAAATCCGTTTTGAGATAAAAGACGGATACCAAGGCATCAACAATTTAATGAAGTATCCCGGTTGCCGTTAATATTTCAACATTAATGTCTAGTCATTCCGTTAAATTCTTCACCAATAAACTGCCCATCAATAATTTAATGAACAATCACAGCCAGCATTCATTATTTACCATCAATGTCTCGTTATTTGGGTTCAATTTTCACCCCTTCAAATTGTTTCTCATTTAACGAGGCCAATAGACTGGAAATTACTACCGAATATCTTCGAATCTAAGAGAGATAGTGAAATTTTTGTAGAAATCTCTTTTGTAGAAAAAATTGAGAGCTACAAAAAATGTTATAACCAAATTTTCTCTATTTCGCTCGCATTTCGAGCTACTCATCGAAATGATTAAATGTCCACCAATTTTGTTAACATAAAAAACAGAAATTCTCAAAAATCATTTTTAAGATGAAGCGAGTCTTGTCGCGTCAACAATTTAATGAACACAACCCCAGTGCCCATTAATTTCTCACCATTAATGTCTCGACATTCGGTTAACTTTTTCACCCCTTAAATCCCAGTTCTTTCAATCCCTTTTTTATTTCACGTCTTCTCCATTCTACTCTCTACCTCTGCTATTTTTCTCACGACTAACGCTGCGACGGCAATTTCTGCTGGCGCACTCAGCCTCATATAGCACCCAACCCCACATACAAGAGCTCGTTCCTTACTTATCACTCGCCGTCATTTCACTGGGATTCGTACCGTGTAACAATGAATCGAGAAGAAGACGCACTTGGTATGTCCTAGGGGTTTTCGGCCAAATGAAAGTGTTCTTTTTACCGTCTGCGTTACTCTCAGTCCCCTCCCTCCCCCTTCTCTCCGTCTTTCGGTTTAATTTTCTTAATGGATTGAACATGACCCCACGCCAGCCAATCCCGGATAGTCTGACTGAGGGGGGTCTACTGTACATTTTCAGAGAAATTTGTTTAAAAAAAAAATCTTTCTTCTTTTTCGAGGAGTAGAATCCCATTTGTTTACCATCCGAAACAATTAAATTGCGGTTCGCGGAGGAAAAAAATAATTACTGAAATGAAATTAATAAAATTACGTACAATACTTAATTTTATTATTCCATCGAAGAAAGAAATAAATGTATAGAATTTTTCAATTCATCAGCTCTTTTTGTTCATTTTTTTAATTGTTTCTTTTATTCTGTATAATTTATTTCCTCACGATTCCGAGGGAATTCATTCAGCCGTCTCATTCCAATGAAGATAAAAGTAAAGATAGGAGTCCTGCGATGACAAGCACTTTTGGTCTCCAGGTGTTGCGCTGTCAAGAGCTACTGCATCTACGATTAGCCATACCCCACGAGACAAGTCCCAATTAATCACTTCTGAGCGGGGGGTTAGAGGAACTCCCCGAGGAAGATAAATCGGTCAATGTTACCGAAATAATAGATAACTCATAAACACACGTTAAGTGGTAGGATTTTTCCAATCAGAGCAGATGATACGTGAGAACGGTAGGGAAGGAATAATATTATTCCATACACCAGACAAACAAAGATTCGTTATCATCCGGCGGTGGAGAGGGGTATCAAACTGGAAAAACGATTTATCACCAGAACCTGACAAGCACTCATCCCCTCGGAGGGGAGAAAAAAAATGAATGAAAGAAGAGCTTGGACTAAGTGACCCCCGGCACGAGCGAAAGCGAGAGCCGGAAACGTCCGAAAGGAGGTGAGAGAATTCTCTCGACTTATACGAAATCGGAGGGACACTGCGGTGGGCATTTTCGGTCGGCAAATCAATATTTGCCCTTCGCAATTTCACTGGAGCGATGAAACCACTGGCCGAGCGCAGGAGAGAATAGCAGAAGTAAAATAACGGGAGAATGCGATGTGAAAAAACGACAAGCGCGGAATTTTTGACTGACGTACAGCACAAGGACACGTGTTAAGAGGGGGTTTGACAGGTGTTCAAATGAAAATCTAGGGTTGATGATGTCACTTGAATATTGTAAACGTCCGGATGACGAGTGGAGATGAGGGATTGCTTTGTCAGGCGGTGAAATTTATTTGAAAAATTTATTTCATCGCAAATGAATCCTCCCTCAATATTTAATTCAACAATTTTCACGATAATAATATTAAATAATTGTGTTAAATTAATGACTAAAGCGGAAAGAAAATGCTTTACGAGAAACCAATGCTTGCCAATGTCACTCGAACAAACCAAAACCAGAAGGTGGAAGCAGAGATGAGGTATTGCGTTGGAAATCGCACTGGAAAACAGAATTAACCCCAGTGTTGACCCAGGTACCGTATGTTACCAATGAGTTTCCATTATATAGTCTGGAGAGTGCATTATAGCACCAGGCGGGAGGGTTTACCTCGTTCCACTGTAGCTACAATGTATTTTCCCCTGTGTTTGTGTTGAGTAAAACGGTAAGGACCGTCTGGATATAAACGAGTTTAGGATGCCGTGGGTCGACCCTTGTGTCGTGAGCATTGTGTACCTGTCGACCGAGCCATCATGATTGAGATCAATCCCCCCCCGCTTCCATCCTCCTAGCTCTCCTCATGTAGCTAACAATTTTTCCAATCAATTCTACTCTGCAATCACTCCCGATAAAATCATATTTTTTCCCATGATCGGCGCTCGGTAAGCTGGATTTTATCGCGTTAACGAGACGCCGGAGTTGGTAATAATTTCACTAATTTTCATGAAGGGAATTTTATCTTTTTAAACCATCACAATTGAAGTGAGCCCAACTTGTAATCGTTTTACCGACGTCGCGAATGGTAAATTCATTCCTACTCACGGCAATTTTAATCAATATTAATCTACAAACATTGAAAAATACACTATTATTTGTACAATTAAACTGAATAATAATATGTCAATGGCTCGTGTTAAATTGAAAAATATTTGTATCGATGTGAAATAAAATATATTCCAAAGAATTATAAAAAAATACTCGGAAAAACGTTTGAGAACGCCGAAAACAATTCATAACACGTGGCGCGCGTTCTGAATTGTTCCCCCCAGTTATTAAACATTTTTTATTATACCCCCTCCTCACTTATTTCTCAAAAACGCTGAGAAAAAAATTCCTAATACTCTCTAATTTTGCAAAAGATAAACAATTCAAACGAAGAAAAATCTAGACAGCGTTCGACTGAGGCTACCCCGGGGCTTCAAATGTTTACAAATTAAAAAATAATTCCAACTGTTCCATAAATTCTCCCTAAAATAAATGGGCATTCCATCTGAAAACCAAGCCAAACTGAATTCCTCAATAAATTGACTCCAAAGTACGAAGAATAACGAGCCCTTTCGTAATTCAACACTAGAGTGCATACAAATTGGTATGTCCACGGATGTTTGATGATCGAAGATAACCTGTTTTGTTAATTGCAAGGTCCGCAGAGCACGATACCTGCGGTTCGGTACAGTGCTGCGTCCAGCAGTAACAGTTTGGAAATTGAGGGGTGAGGGGAAATGATGAGAGGAAGAGAGACAGATTTCAGCTCGCATTTCGAACCTATTGCAATCCGAGGGAGTTTGGTTGTGGGTTGAAGGAAGAACGGTGGGACCACTGGAGTGAAAGCATGAGAGAGAGAAAGTGAGGGAGGAGGGGAAAGGGTGAGTATGGTTAACCCACTAATTGCAATACTGACGCGACCATTACGACTATTTGTGTAATAGCGATTATATCTGGGGAGGGAGGCGTTACGGTTCGTTACGCTTTCATGGTGTCTTCAATGCTGTGGCATTGAATGGACTCCAATTTATAACGCCCCTGGGATATTCAATATTTTTTCTCTCCCCCCCCCCCCCCCCTCCTTTTCGGATTTCAAATTCCCCGTTCACCTCGGGAATTTCATAATTAACGCTCTATGAGAAGGAAACAATAGAGCTCATCCTTTTGATTAATTTTTAGGGGTTCAATTTGGAAAGGCGATTGTGATGAAGATAGAGTTGTTCTTGAAACGCTGCGCGGAATGTTTATCAAGCCCATTTGTCTCAAAAATGGGATTAATGAAACAAAAAAAGAACTAGTGATAATGGCTCTCATGATAGTTTACGATCAACGAACCCTATTTTTATTGCTACAATCATTTTTCACGACTCATTATTTATAGTCGGCAGCCTAATTGACAGCGCGAATGAACGAGTGTTGTTTTTTTTTTTGTTTTCAAAAACCCTCGGCAATCATCGACATCAATTTTTCATTTTCCAGTTCCTATCTCGCACTTGTGCTACATCAATTCGTCGGCTCTCGAACGCTATTTTTCTGTCGTTTTAAATCACGCGAACAAAAAAAAGTATTCCCACGCAACATACCTCGCTGAAGTGCGGCGTAACGGAGTGACGTAAAAATCTATACTCGAACGATTTTAATGGAACTAAATAATACACAAAAACTCAGCCTATCCTATTCTCCTCTCTATGAACGTTTTTTTAAACTATTAATTTATCGAGGAACGAATTGACATTCAATCTACTTTGGTAGACACCCCAGGCTCAAGCGCAAGTGGCGAGGCGAACGACAGACGCGTAATGGCTGCCGTATGGCTTCCGCCGATGTTTTTATCTACTCAAGGTAATGTAGAAATATCGCCACGGAATTGGCCGACAACAGTTGGGCGGGAAAATTGAATCCGGCAAATAAAAATGACCATCTGATTGACAATCTTAAAAGTTACGAAACACGAGAGATCATTGTAAAATTATTTTTAAAAAAATCAACAGACTCACCAGTCGTGTACATGGCGACTCCCTTCAGAGTGACGGGCTCGAGTATCGTCGGTTCACTTCTGCCTTTGCTATTTACTGCATACAGGAATAATCGATAACTTCTGCCAGCGGTGAGGCCAGCGACCTCAAAGACAGGTCCATTCGGTCCAGCTGGCACTGTTCTATTTAAAAGTATCTCTCCATCGTCCTCTTCACCCACAACTTCAAGCTGATAACTCTGGATAGGTAGACCACCCTGATAATCCTCCAAACAATGAACAGCCAACCCTGACCCTGATTTACCAACGTAATCCTCGATTTCGATAGTATTTGACATTTCTGATGCTGTACAATTGTGCAATGCGTGTGGCCTACCCGCTGATATTACCTGCAAAACAAGGGAGTAATCTGCAATTATAGCCAAATTAACTGTTGTAATGCTCACTAACTTTTCATTTAATTAGCCGCATGGGGACTGTTGTTGAATAATTACACTTAATGGTAGCGTTTAGGATCGTTTAGGGTAATTACTTGATGAATTTCGATGGTTCGTGTATTAAGGGAAATCTAATGGTCCCGAATAGTTGGAAAATCGCGTTTGAGATAAATAATATCTCACCGAAAACGGTAAATGTATTTCTGCTACATCTTCCCATGTCCAAAATAAGAAGTAGCCAAAATTTTAGGCCATCTAATAAACATCGTGGAAAACCTGTTTTTTTTTTTTTTTTTTCAAAAAAGAACTACACGAACGCTTAAGACGAGTAACTCGACCACGAAAAAGGGAAAATATATACGCTTCAGAGGGATAAGTAGCTCTTTCCATCCGCAATGTAAGTTGCGAGTGGCAGTAAAATAAGGTTGCAAAAAAAAAAGCCGGAGAGAAATAGCGCTGGGATGAAGAAGGTACAGTGGCGAGAAAGCAAGAAAATGGCAGAGGAGGGGGTGAAAAATAAATGTAGAGGGAGAATAGTAACGAGTAAAGATGGAAAGGCACGGAAGAACTGGCGGGAATATACTTGCTTGAAAGAGGCAGGGCGTTAGTTGTCTGCCAAGCTCGTTGGTTGCTCGGCACGCCAGTGTTCCGTAATCCTTGTCCGTTGCTGGTGTATAGTTGAGTCTTGAGCCATGATACT
This sequence comes from Psyttalia concolor, assembly GCA_030522845.1. Lineage (NCBI taxonomy): Eukaryota > Metazoa > Arthropoda > Insecta > Hymenoptera > Braconidae > Psyttalia > Psyttalia concolor. The sequence continues at coordinate 9,175 of JAPYZM010006333.1, read as the reverse complement.
GCTGGTATTCCTTGAGACTTTCAGCTGAATTTTGTCCATTGGCTGGGCCCACTGTCTGGCTACGCGAGTGGGGAAGATCAACAATTTCACCAGAATTGTTGAATGTCCATTGAAACGTCAGGGGCAACGGGTGACTATCAACGTCACAAATTAGGGAGACTGTCTCCTGCTTCAGAGCACCCACCACAACTCCACTTTTGCCTTCTTTGCAGACTGGCACAACTGGAAGGAGGCAAACAGATATCTTCATTGGAAAAATCGTGAATGATATTAGCCTCAGACACGAATGATAATCCATTCACTTCTGAATGAGAATATACATTGGTCGACCTTTTTTTTTTCTCTTCGAATCCTGGAAGAGTAATCTCCAAATCTAGAAGACAAGCCCCGATCACCATAAAACACTCTCCAAAGAGGAACATATGTCGACCCGAGTTCACATACATATTCCGTTTTCTCGAACGATCGAATATTCAGTGGCAAGTATCGATTGAGCATTCCAGAATATTTTAATAAAATATACCACCCCGGTGAAGGAGATTTACAAGTTACCCTGGATACAAACTATCAGTCGAGTACGTTCTACGCTTACATACATACAATATACGTATATTTTTAGAATGGCCAGAGAACCAGTCAGATCTGTACCGAAACCAGTCCCAAGTGGTCGTGACAGTTTACGAGGTCTCTCGAGTGGTCTCTTATTAAGGGTCTGGCTATGCCACAACCAAACACGTGCCCTCCCTCGAAAATAAAAAAATGAAGAAAAATGAATGAAAGAGCGTAATCGAAACACAACTTCCTAAAATAATCTCCCCAAGATAGGACATCTTCTGTATCGTCTCTCGTATGAATTCTAATTTATTCAGACCGAAAAAAAAAAACCGAAAAGTTTATACAATAAATATCTCGCTACCTTCGTGCAGTAATAGAGAGTCTAAGAGAATGGGAGTCTGACTATTGTTTACATGAGTGTCTTAACCCACTAATTCCCCACAATTCTTTAAAAAATAAAAAAAAAATAAATAAAAACGCCGACGCATTTCCATTTTTGGCTGACGAATCATTCGATTCACTCGCGCGAAATGAAATTCCATCTCGTACGGTTTGATATTCAAAATCAGATACGAATATTCACCCAGTCCCGAACCCTTCCAATCACAGTAAACCCTCCCAAAATCCCCCCCCCCCCCCTCCAATCCAATGCAAGTTACTTGATTTACGACTAAAATCATAGAATCGTACAATCGACGCTCGATAACCCATTTCCATTGATACGAGCCGCGATTCAGTAATCGATTGTTCAATCCGATTAGACCTCCACATCTCATTGTACCCAAAAAGTCCCTCTATCCCCCCCCCCCCTCCTACACCGAAAAATAAAACTCCGAAAACTGATTTCTCGGCAAAACACGTGGAAATTTAGTGTCAAACCTATAACCAAGTCGTGGTTGTACAAACTATTGGGACAGATATGAGACCGAATCCCCCCCCCCCCCCCCTTTTTCCCCCCCCCCCCCCCCCCCCCCCCTCCCCACCACCATCACCAAACCCCTGGGCTTAGCACATTGCCGAGACCGGCGCGTTCACCCACACATGAATATTCAGTTTGCGCTTTACATACATTGAATATGCATCGCCAGTCCTTCCTTCCCTCTTAGGTCATTTACAAGATGCAGATACGCCCTGACTGCCGTATATACCTGTCTCTTTTTAGCCCCTTCCATTGGTGATTCGCTCTCCTCCTCCTCTCCCCTCCCCCTCCCCCATAGCCCCACACCACTACTTCATCCCTGCTATCATTCTAATAGAATAACCCACCCCATATGGTTGTCTCCCTTCCCCCCTTGGCACAACTTCCCCCCCCCCCCCCCCCCCCTCCCAGCTTCTTTTATTCCAGTTGGCTTTGTGCTGTATCCACTGCGCTCATCGACCCTGACCTTAACTAGTGGGGCGTGGTACTTCCGGATGTCTTAATTGGAAGAGGAAACGCAAAAATCGTTTGTTTTGTCACTCCCGGCTTGTAAGTCACACTTAGCGGGCTATGGTCCACTAAGGGAGGCCTAGGACTGCTAAGTAAGCTATCGGAAGGTCCCGAAGTTGAATCCTAGACGGGTGGCTGTAAATTGTTGGACAATTTTATATTGAGAATAGTCTCATTCTAATTATTCATATCCCCTCCAATGGATCACGGGAGCGTCACGAAAATGTGAAACGCTAGATAAATTCCCTTCGTTGAGGAAAAAATACTCGTCATAGGTAATATTTGAAGATCTAAAGATTTGATTTTTCTAAGGGGATTGATAAGAAGATTTCTCCGTTTGTCGTTTGATTTTTTTTCAAGATATTCATTTTGTTTAATTTCCGATGGAAGAGAACCTCACTTTTGACTCGGCTATAATTACGTGAGTACAATGCATGTCTGTCATGCTACTTTTAATGTCTTTATTTAACACGAAAGTAGTAAAAAGAGAAGGAAAAAAAATTAACCTTAACTCCTGACCTGAGTTTTTTTTTTGTAATTTGTGCTCATCGACCCTGACCTTAACTAGCGGGGTGTGGTAGCGCAATGGAAACGAGTTTTTCTTCGGTTTTTGTGGGGAAAAATCGATTAAGTAATTATCGGAGTCCAATGGGGCTTGACTGATCGCTGGGGCTTGGCGATTGAGAAAAGTTGAGGGAGGGACGGAGGGGTGGAGAGAGAAAAAAAACGTGGTTTGTTATTCAGATGTTTGAGGGTTCCCTCGGGTTTTGTGGAGTGATTAGAGAACTTACACATCACTTGGAGTTTTACGGTGTTGCTGTCGGTTTTTCCCTCGCTGTTTGCCGCCAAGCATTTGTAATCACCAGCTGCTGCCCGGGTTATACCTTGGAGAACCAGGGAATGATCGCTGAGTACAATTCCGGCTGTTGCGTTGTTCTTCAGTTCTTTTTCCTGGAGATTGAGGGGGAGATTGGGCTGTTATTCGAAAACGTTATGATGTTTTTTTTCTTCCTCTGAGTGGAAGGGGAAATTATGCTGATTGTGAGTGATTTTCCTACCGAATATTTAATGGGAAGAGATTGCTTTACGATTTGTTCTGAAACAATTTGTCACTGGGAGAGAACAAAAACTCTCCCCACCAGGTATATCTCACTCACATCAAGGATGTGAATATGAAAAATGGGGAATGATTTGATGAATTATGAAAAATTCATGATACTCACGTCCTTGAACCAGGCCAATTTGTATGCCTTCGGATTAGCTCTAACAATGCACTCGAAATAAACGTCATCGCCCTCCTTGATGCCATCTGGATTAAGTGTAACACCCATTCTGAGGCTGACCACTGGCTGATGTTGCACGTCTAGTCTCCATTTATCCTCCACTATACTGTCGGGAATCGATGGATTCTCAGCACGGCAAGTCAGGTACTTGCCGTCGTCCTCGATGCTTGGCACGAATTCGAGGATGCTGATGCTCTGATTGTTCTCCGGTTGATACTGGTTACGTGAGGATAGAAAACGAATGAGCCAACTGATTCGTATTGATGGCAAGTTGAGGATAGAGAGGATGAACGGAGAGAAAGAATCCGAGAATTGTCTAAATACCCGGGGAAATTGACAATTAGGCATAATTGGATTTTTGGGAAAAATCCTGATTGTGGAGTTTCTCAGTGGTGGACCATTTTCCAATGGTAATTCGAGGGGGGAGCTTGGAAGATTACATTTCGATCAATCTATCGACTTCTAATACGTGGAGGTATTGGAAGTGGTGCGCAGCAGATGAATCCAAATAATCATCAGACCATCATTACCATTCCGTTATATAATTGAGCAGTAATTGAAAATTATTCAACCGATCAGTCAAATTTCTTCACTACTTAATAGAAGTCTAGTCTCTCTAAAATTTTCTAGACGTGTACTTAATTTTTGTAACAGTAAAAAAGTCGTTTTGTCGTTTAACTGAATCAATAAAATAAGGAAAATTAATTAAACTATTTGAGTCAATTGGATTTCTTCCTGGAAAATTCTGATTGAGATGTTTGCCGCTGGTGAGACTTTTTATCCAATGGTAATTCTCGGGTTTCCAGTGATTATGGAAAAGGTGATGGAGGGGGGGTGTCTGCTGAAAGTGTCTGGAATCATCCCTCTGAGTTTGGAAAATTATACAAGCTCTATGACTTCCATTAACGAGAAGCAACCCGAGTATTTTCTCACAGTTGAGTGTATGAAAGGAGCCCCAGCCAATTACCAAGCCTTTCATATAGATGAAATATGAAAATTTTCGTGGGTGAAAAGCTCATGGCAGACTGTACGACAAGTTCTCTCTGTCTACATTCGCCAACCTTCTTCGTACCTTTGACAAGGATTAGTGGAGTCGGCACTCTCTCTTCATTCTCTCTTGAGAGACCAGAACCAGTAAAAGTCGTCTACGATACCTTGGGTACAGGAGTAAACCTGTACAACACTGGGATTCAGCGTTGACAGAGTAAAAAGGAGACTTCAGTTTCGGATGGAAGCTGGAGAAACATGGAAGGATGAGTAGAAACGTGATACTCGGGGTAAATGGGAAAAGTAAGCGGACCTTTGGGTTGAAAAGTTTAGGGGTAGTGGGAGGGGGTGGAGGGGAATGAACGACGTGAAGAAAACGACGAAATGTCGGGAGAGATTTGCGAGATTGTTGAGGAAAGTTCCTCGTGTTACCCTGTGGCTTTCCCCATAAAATCGGAGGGTAAAGGGAGTGCTTAAGGCATTTGGAGGAGTCCCTTTGAATTGGAGGATTGGAATTTGATAGGTAATGGTGGGGTTTATGAAGACGGGAATTCATCTCATGACTGATTGTTTTTTTTCCTTTGGTTTCCAATGGAACCATTGGCATTGTTCAATTTAACTTTTGGATCGTTTCTTTTACAACTTCTGGCCTAATGTCCCTTTGACTCAGTAAAAATTGTACACTTGTTGTTGGACTGATTTAAAAATTCAACTCCATGGAGTCGGAAATAAAATTGACACATTTTACCAGTCGATTAGACAGATCCAAACTGACAGAATCTGTTCTGTCACTCTTGCCTGCAACCGCTTGATTGATTACGACGGCAAATATTGACAGAAATGGCGAAGTAAAGCAAAAAGCCATTGAAAATAAAGAAAAAAAAACAGAAACAGACAGAGGAAAAATAAACAAAACAGTAGAATAGAAAGGGGGGGAAAAAAAACCCGCATAAACGTAAAGAAAGGGATGATGTGAGGGACTCTCAGAGTCAGAGAGTGTTTGACGAGAAACCATCCACTCCACAGGCGGGTTTACTGGCCAAGTGCATTAGTGGGATAAAGTCGATCTCCCTCACCGACACGTTGGACGGGTTGTGCAGTTCTCGTGGCTTTTGCGACCCCACCAACTCAACGCGGATTATCATCACCCACTGCGCATCAGTGGGGGTGATAGTGAAAGAGGCGGGGAGGGGGAGTCAAAAAAAAATACGAAGCCTTTCAGTCTGATAACATCGACTCGAGGAGAGAGTGGAGAGATGGGGAGCAAGTGATGGGGTCTATCCCGCTTTCTTAATTTTTTTTCCTTTCTACTCACGTTTTGAATAACTTCTGTTATTTGCCCGTTGTCCTTCCACCAGCTCATCACAGCTGGAGGCTTTGAACCCCATGATCTGCATTCTACGGCGTATTTTTTACCCGACGATACTTTGTCCACTTTTGTGATTATCTTCACCAGGAGAGGCTTCACTGAAAGATGAGAAGAGAGAGTTATTATGGGGACTCTTGTGAAGAATTTCTGTTTAATTGTTTTTAAACTATTCAATTGGTACACTTTCGTTGAAATTTTATCGAAATTTTGAGGAATTTTTCATCATAAAAAATTGTAATTTTATGAAAATGAATTAAAATTTTTTTTTAATCGATTTTTCAATATCCAATTAATAGAAAATTGCGTCCCGAAAGAATGTAAAAATTAATAATTCCTTTCTCCTCACATTAAATTGGATATTTTCGGAATGAAAAAAAATATATTCTCCTCGTTCGATTCCCCAAAACGTCTTAATTATCCTCCAACTTCCATGAATTATTGATTTAGAAAATTATCGATGATCGATTGCAGCTGATCCCTCATCGACTCATTGAACGGACCGAGCAAGCCCACGGGAGCGATAAACAACCGAACATTAGGGAACGAGAGAGGCCAAAGTTTCCTGGCACCACCCAGAGCCTGCCCTCCCCTCGAGCACGACAAACTAATAAATCTTAATTATTTAATTTCAAGTCGTCGTGTACAGAAGACATCTCGGAGCCCGCAAATGGCTGGAAAGATGGTGCAGTATGTTCTGTATTCCCATAATTACAACAATTAGCGTATTTCCTGGGTGAAGTACTTCCCTCAGCTGAAGTTTATCTGAATGCACGAATATTAAGGCTGAAAATGTATACTGAATCACAGTGTGGGCAAATATTTCTCTTATCACAATTTCCATCCCCGCGATAGTGATAATGTCTGGGTGGCAAATATAATCTAGTATTATTTCGTACTTGGGCAAACATCCTGCCATGCGTTAAACCTGCGTGCCACGCGTTTCATGAACAGAGTGTTATTAACAAATGTAGAGGAGTGGTTATGTCATTGTGAGCTTGTTTCAACATTTAGGGGTTACCATACAATTGTAAGTAATACGGGTCGAGGCCAGATAACGCTTATTTATTACGTGTGAGGTGGATTTTAATCATTTTAAATTGTTCTTTAATGTTCAAGTGTTAGTGGAGAATTTATATCATTTTTTGTTTAACACTTCGGGGGTCTTAGGATTTTTTCTGAGGCTCTAAAATCTGAGGAGTGAAAAGAACTGATTCTTTTAAATTCCGCAATTAAAAAAATTCTCGGAGGATATTAAAAAAAAAAATCGTTATTTGGAAGGGAATACGAAATAAACACGAGAGTAAATTACCAAATAACTAGACTGATGAATCATTGGATTAAATTATGGAGCTCTAGGTGAACGGCCTTTCCTCCAGTGGCACCCGCAAAGTTGAATAGACTAACAGTTATCATTTTTGGGTACCTATTTTTCCATTATTCAAGCCCCCCAAATATTTGTACAACGAGATTGGCCTTTATCTGGCGTCGGCTCGATGCTACCGTCTACCGTCGAGATATTGTTAAAACATAAAATTAGGAATTTTCAGAATTTTCAATCAGCACCAAATAAAAATTCAAAACTCCTTTCCCATCCTCCACCGACTGATAACGTCACTCACTAATTGCCTAATCAAGCAAAATATGTGAATTAATTAATTGAACGATGAAAAAATAAATTGAAACGTAATTTCAATAGACTTCTCCCCATCAACTTCAGAATGACCTCCTCAACATCAGATAAATGCGACTATCTCCTTCCCAGCTCCACCGATTAGTCTAAAATTTTGCACGGATGTTATCCTGAAAGATAGAATAATCAGATAAATCTAACACTAATGTGCCATTAATCCGTCATCATTAATGCCTCCTCCCCTATCTTTTTATTACCCAAATCAAGATAACTGTTTTCTCGCCCCTCCTGTGAAAACCTGCACGCCTACAAATAGCTCACGGGGGAATTGAGATTCGCGTGAGTGAACCCCTTCCCTACACACCTAAAATTTCTCCACCCCCCTGTAAGCTCCGGTGAACAGTAAGTCTGGCCGTCGATTTCACCGGCGAGTGAAAGTATTCTCTACCCTCTCTTTAAATACCATCACGTGCTCCGAGGGGCCGTCGAGGAGAATCGACAGGACTGCTTTCTTAATACCCATGAGGCATTCCAAAGTGTAGAGCCACTGATTTTTCCTCAAGCTGATGGCAATGTTTACGCCGTTAGTGGGGGAGGGGGGAGGAGATTTTCTGTCGTTGGTGGCAAGTGGCGCACACGTGAAAATCAAATTGAAGGGGTGGGAAATAAGAGAATGGCAACGACACGCAATTCACTGATCCGTCTTACAAGAGGCGTTACTGTTATCTCTTACGGGAAATCTACCGCATGGGACTAACACGTTCAACACGTGATACGCCTCTTGTCCTGTCGCTTTTTGTTGTCTACTCACTGGTAACACACACTCAATGCACACTTTGACGCGAGCGTAATTGCAATTTTAATGGGTGAATTGTGGTGGAAGAAGTGTTTGTAAATCACGTGAAGAATTTACACGTTAATTTTTGAATGGGGAAATTACACCTGAAATTTCAGGAATAAAGCGTTCAACAGACGTTCACGTGAAATTTTTCATTATTTTGGGGGTGAAATAATATTGGCCATTCTCGGGACAATGGCAATGACAATTATAGAATTTATTTTGAGAATTCAGACAACAGTTTGCGGTAATTTTTTCAGATGATGAATCGGTAGTTAGAGGGGATGTGCCATTTTGGTGGAAAAAATCTAATTATCCAGAATTTTTAAGTAGACTAAAATTGGACGGGCGCCCAGCGCGCGTATGCACATTTCTCGGGTGTCCATTCAGATTAATTTCGTTGCTTTATATTTCATTGGTTTTTTTTTCTGTAGAAAAGTTCAAAAATTTAGAATTTATTTTAGAGTTTAATAAAAAAGATTAAATTTTTATTACAGGAAATCAGGATTTAGAATTTTATTTTCAATCAAATTCGGATTCTGTGTCAGAGTCGGCTCATTTCCCATCGATATAGGTTATCGGGAAATTTGAAAAAAAATTTTTTTTTTTTAAATAATGCCGAAAAATTAAAGGCCCCCCCTTTCCATTTTTCCGATTTTTACCGAAATTGGCACTCTTTTTGCGATATCTCAAAAACTATGGATCCTATCGCCTCGGGGTTTGTTCCATTCGAAAGCTGAGCTCATTTCCCATCGATATAGGCTATGTCCAAATTTTTAAACTGATTTTTCGAGCCGTTTTTTCAGTTTTTCTGAAAATCCTAAAATTACCAAAAAAAGGGTGAAAAAATAATTTAAAAAAATTTGTAATGCCCTATATCGATGGAAAATGAGCTCAGCTTTCGAATGAAACAAACCCCGAGTCGATCGGATCACTAGTTTTTGAGATATCGCCGAAAATGTGTTCGACCACCCAAAAATCGCTTAAATCGAAGGGGCGCAGCGGTGAAAAAATCGAAAATTCAAAAAATCGCTAAAAAGGAAATGTAATAGCCTATATCGATCGGAAATTTTCTCAGCTTTCC
>JAPYZM010006328.1:0-11489 GCA_030522845.1 Psyttalia concolor | reverse complement strand
ATTTTTCATCTCAATGTGTCGGAAAAGCACTTTTCAGTCACTCGACGTGAAGCAGACAGTGACTGAAAAGTTACTTTTCCGACACAGCGTGATGAAATATACTATTTCAGCACGTGTGGGGCAATTTCGTTTTCAACGTGTGTGGGGTTTGCAGTATGAGCGTGATGAAAAATATTTGATTACATGTTGCAGAACATCTTACATAGTATATGTACTAAATTTTGGGAGTTTTGATGATGTACAGAGCCTGATATATTAATTTTTACCGTTCAATTCTCCTCGTGTAATTTGGTAAAAACTATCGGTATCATTCTAAAGAGAATTCCCATAAATTCAATTATTTTCATCCGTTTTTATTTCATTCCCCCAGCCAATTAGCTCAACGAAATGGAGCAGACGTTTCACAGACCTTCCTCATCAATTACCATTAATTGCTTCATTATGCTGATGAATTTTTACACGACTAGAAAGTCCTCCGCGTACACTACTTCGGATTCAAGATGAAGGAAACGTTACGCTGAAGGCTCCTATTAGCCACTGAACTCGTAACGGATAAAGCATCGAGCCAACATGAAAATAGGATTACAGGCGTCAGCATTGAAATATGCATAACCGTTGCAATGCCTTTCTACTTCCGCGCGGCATTTCCGCCCCATGGGGATGAGAGAAATTTTCCACAGCCTGTCATTTATTTTCGTTCCATCTCTTATTTGAATTATTTAGTGACGATCCATCTGTTATTTATTGAAAGAGCCCGGCGGGCTGCCGTCCGATCTATTGTAGAGGAACCGAGCGCGCGTCGTGGTAAGATTTTGAGAGGTTAGTTAAAGTGGACGCCATAACAGTTATTGGTGCAGTGCCGTCAATTTCAGCCAATAAGGAATAGCTGCGACAGATTGCGATATTTCGATAGTTTGTGAAATCGACCTGACTGTGCTTTTTAGAATAGGACTGGTACTGTACGGAATGATAGAATTACGGAATAGTATATTGTACAACTAGTGCGTAAAATAGCCCTTTTTCGCACGAGCGCTAGGTGATGACGCGAGGCGAAAAAGGCGATACGCACGTGTTGCACACCTCATTTTTGGCAATGTCTGCCAAAGTTCGCTTTGAGGGGAGGTTTGGAAGGCAAAATGGTTGTTCTGTGTGCGGAGTGGTAAAAGTTCAAGGTCATGTGCAGAGTGAAATCCGAGTGCGTAAAACGAAGCTCCACGCACGAGTTTCATTGTACGCACACCCTGCGACTTTTACGCATACTGTGCGGAAAAGCACCACTTGACGCACGAAAAACCGTACCGAAAAGTGAACTTTTTCGGCGGGTATTGCAAAATATTATTTTCATCACGCTGTGTCGGAAAAGTAACTTTTCAGTCACTCTCCGCTGCGCGTCAAGTGACTGAAAAGTGCTTTTTCGACACATTGAGATGAAAAATATTGTTCGTAACACGCGAAAAAAGTAGTTTTTGACTCGTGGGATTATATCACTCCCCTTCGGCTCGTGATATAAGCCTCCCACTCGCCAAAAACCATTTTTTTTCACTTGTTACGAAATATACTAATTTATGCCATTCTTGCCTGAGACCGGCTGATTACGCACGCGGCGCTTCGCGCCTTGTGCCTAATTTAGCCGGTTCCAGGCCTCGTGGCCTAAAATTATGTTAAGGACTTGTTGGAAAATTTCGTCCTCAACGTGTGTGGTTACATAACTCGCCTACGGCTCATGCTGCAAACCCCACGCACGTTGAGAACGAAATTGCCCCACATGTGCTGTAATATACTATTTCCGCTTTGCGTCAAGTGACTAAAAAGTGCTTTTTCGACACATTGAGATGAAAAATATTGTTCGTAACACGTGAAAAAAGTGGTTTTTGACTCGTGGGATCTCCGCTGCGCGTCGAGTGACTGAAAAGCGCTTTTCCGACACATTGAGATGAAAAATATTGTTCGTAACACGTGAAAGACGTGGTTTTTGACTCGGGGGATTATATCACTCGCCTTCGGCTCGTGATATAAACCCCCCACTCGCCAAAAAACATTTTTTTTCACTTGTTACGTAGTATACTATTTGGGCTCGTGAGACTATGTCACTCGCTTTCGGTTCGTGATGTAAATCTCCCCCTCGTCAAAAACCACTTTTTTCACCAGTTACGAACAAAATTTTTCATCTCAGTGTGCCGGAAAATTATGATTTTTAATCTCCAATTCGGTATTTCAAAACTCCAAAATAATTAATCCGGTAATATAAAGTGTCTTTGATTAAGATATGAAGTCAACAATTTGAGAAAAAATATTGCCAATTTGGTAATAGTTAATATTATCGGATCTCGGATATTGGTGACTATTACTGTACTTATAATTGTTAATTAGTTCGGTACAAATCTGTACGGAAAGACTATAAATGCTATTTTTTTCCAAATTAAATTAAACATAAAATGCCCAACATCAACATTTATATTAACATAGCATTTTTGGAGACAAATGAAACGTAAGATTCAGTCGTCGCTCGTCGATCGGTGGAATTACTAGCGAAAAATTGGAACGATTAATGATCGATACGCTCGTTGTAATTTTTACTCGCAGCTTTCGCATTTGCTAAACCGTAGAAAAAATTACGAAGTATTAGTAAAAATGTGTTCCTTCTCGTAGGGAATTAGATTTCGCTGAAAATTCCGATCGACTCCCCTGATTTTTCCGAATATTTACTTCTCTCGCCGATTACACTCGTTACCGTTGCTCACTTCACTTCGTTTTATTGAAATTTTCAAGTGCTATAGCGCTATAGGAAATTGCACGCATTGCAGTAGACCGCGGAGTTTTCATTTGAAATTCAAATCCGGATTTTATTAGTTCCAAGAGATTGGTTCGAATTGCGTGAATGAGCTGAGCCAATACCAAGTTTTATTCAATACCAATGGTAACGAAAAAGAAGAATGATCTTTATATCGGTGTATGATTTTTACAGCCAATACTTATTAAGTAAATAAATAATTTATGAGATTTTCCCTAAAGAAGTTTCCCTTGTAAAAAAAGTTCCGGTGGGGACAATTTACTTGTCGAGACCGTTGATATTTTTTCGAGAATTACATTAATTCACTATTTTTGTTCATCAGCCGTATTATTATTCGTAATTTTGCAAACGGAATTTAATGAAACTCAGTTCTAGCATAGATTGCCCTTGAAAGGAGACGCTATGTATTACATTAAAAAAAAAATTGTGTAACTTCATACCAAAATCAATGTTGGCCGAATTTTGGCTCCCCTGGTATTACTGACTCAAGGCCATCCCCCCTCCACTCAGTTTTCCTATTCTAATTAAATTCCAGAATAATTGGAACGTAATAACCCAAAACTACGCCGCCAAATAACGCTAATAAAATCGCCAAATATTTGTTAACGATCGCGATCGTAAATTAAATAAACATCTCACCCTAGTTTCCATCGGAATAATTGGAATTCCTATGAAAACGTTATCCGATCGAAAATCTGTCCGTTTAATATAATTACACATTCACTGAGTCTCCTTCAATACTTCCGGTAAGGCAATGCCAGTCAAATTACTCGGTGATAATCGCATGCGAAACTAATGCTGGTCACAGAAAATCATTATATTATCACGTGTGTCAGGCCGTTCTCCTCTTCGGGCATTATCCGATATCAGGAATACAATTGATCTATCACCACGGCCGTCATCTGTAATTCATTACAACATGCATTAAATGCTGTGGGATAATTCACGCATGTCCATCATTCTGTCTTGAATGCATGTCTCGTTGAATAGCAACTGTAATTTCATTACGTATTGTATACGATGGCGGAGTTTAACACAATTCTAGACATTTTCTAGTTATTTTGATGCGGTAATATTTTACCCCATTAAAATTCTGCCCACACCGAGAGAAATATTCACATGTAATACCACTTGAGCTCCAAAATTAATCGGGTATTTTCCGAAAGGATCCCTGCAAAAAAATAAAGGAGTCAAGTTTTTCTGAAAAACGACGACTTCGTTGGTTTGTAGGGAACCTTGAGGAAAATGCCCTATAATTTTGGAGCTCGAGTGGTATTCAGGCGATTAATTTTTCATCTAAATTTCCGTCACTAGAATTGCACTATGGGACAAACTCAAAAATCAAAACTCAACTGTCAGATTCAATGGGGTCACGTGGACTGGCCAACCAGTTTATTTTTAGATATATCAACATGAAAAATTACCCGTGAAATTCTGAAAAAAATTATCAGTTGAATTTTGTGTTGACTATATAAATAACAGTCGAATGGTACAATTTTATTGGCTGAAATTTGAATGGCAAAAATAATCAATTCAAATTGCGCATCTTTTCCAGAGAGTTGCAGTTTTTTTTTTATCTGAATCGCCTGAATAATTACGACATCGTAACTGAAAATTTTTTATTCGATTCCGTACTCTGCCAGCAAAGTGCGAGTTACGCAATTTTTACTGATTATTGTTCTCACTTAAATTTCATAAAATTAGAGTGCAATAGTTGAGGCGCTCAAACACTCTTATTTTAGAAACTTCTAATAAAAAGTGGTCGAAATTCGCTAGTAGTTTGTAAGTATTTTTCACGTTGACCATACCGTGTGATTTGCAACAAAATCACCATAAACAACAGGTTAGAAGAGAAATTGATAGTATTTGACATTTTATTTGGAATTACTGAAATATCCTAGTTCCGACAATTTAATTAAATTTTCGATTTTTATAATTACATTCGACAAAAATTTTCGACTCGGTCTTTTTAAAGACAAACGAATGTGTTTTGCAAAAAAATTTAGCCCACAGAACTTGACAATAGAAATTTACTATTTATCTAAACGAATTTTTTTATAATTTTGATGCTTATAAGGGGCTTTAAACATAAAATTATATTGTTCACCATCAAATTGTATTGTTGAAATTCTCACCGAATCCGAGGTAGGTCAATGGCTACTGGGATATTTCAAGGGACAGTAGCACATTTTCTTGGAACTACAATGGCTTTTTTCCTTGCTCATTCTGGAATTCTACAGACGATTTCGTTTCTCGTGAAAATCAGGGGGTTTTCTCTCAGAAAAGTTTGGTTTTCGAATGGATGAAACACTGTGGTCAGCTAAAGAGCTCGAGAGTATCTCGTCTTTGTGGACTCTCACATCTATGTACCCTTTTTTTATGTGTCCACTACCACATGATTCATGCGCTGGTTACTCCGGTAATTGGATTGACTTTTTTTTATAGTCTCGGTTCGAAGTTTCCGATGATTCACCCAACTTTTTCACGTAATTAAAAATTTGGGTGATTAGTCGGGATGTGAATTTAATTACAAAGTTCGTATTGTTTGCAATATTTGCCTTTCGTCCTGCAAATAATTATTCTCTCAAAAATTTCAAAAGCCCAATTTTTCCTATACTGTTACAGCCATAAAGTCCTAAGAGGGGGGATGAGGATTCGGTAGCCCACGACCGGGAGTCGAGCGTAAGGCGACACTGGAAGGAGACTGGATTTTCTTTGATTCGTAATGTAACTGAGATGTATATTCAGTAAATGTGCCTGCAGTTTTTCTTTAAGCTCTACCTTTATTATTTACTGTAGACCGAACTTATAATTCAGTTAAACAAAACGCAACCAGTTCTATTACAATAATAAAGGATTTATTACTCTTATTTCCTCATAAAACGACGGGTGCCGTTATTGTGAGTGAAACCAACGACCAGTCCACCTTCTGACACATAGACACTTCCAGAAATTTAATCAACACTAATAATACCCATGTACAAAAATTGTATATTTCTTACCTAGGATGAAAAAGTAGGCACGTCATCCCCACGTGCAAATTGGCGACCCGAGCTCAAAGCGAGGGTAGCAAGCACGTGGAGAATACTTGTCTGACTCTCCTCCCGAGGGTTGAATACGATTTTCCTGGCAAAATAGACGAAAGCGAGCGTTCCTCACCGAGTGAAGCAAGGCTAGAATGCCCACTTTCGGTCCATGTAGGCAGAAAATATAACTTTTTGTCACTTTTTCGCGGCGGGTCCAGGCAGTGCTAACATACGGAACGAATCATCGGGGAGAATGTCGATGAAGCGTAATGTCCGCGCAGATACATCTTTGTAATTAATCAGAATCGAGCCAATCAAATTAGTGGGAGTATTTAGTAATCCAATTGGCTCCAGGGATCCATCGCTATGTAGACTCTCCAATAGGCCATCGCTCTCTCTCTCTCTCTCTCTCGCGGCCGAATTATTGGAAAACTGCAGTTATTTTAGAGTGAACTTATATGTACTTTCATCATTTTAAAAGGAGGAAAAACCATTCTCGAATATGGCATTTTAAACCATAAAAAATTTAAAGTTGCATATTTAAAAAAAAAATTTAATGTCAATTTCGATAGAACTCTACACTGATAGAAAAACGTACTTTTGGCTGAACAATTAATGCTTGGTTCAAGAATATTTTTTGCTATCACATAATTCTTGAGCCAATCTTTTGCTCTAGTCCCTTAAGGGCCGGGTGTAATAATGTATTACCTCGAAATCTCCGTCACTTATTACACGTGAAATACCGATCAAATCGTGAGCAGACAGAATTTCCGACTTACAGGAATCATGTACGAAGGTCGGCAATTAGGTATGCTTATCATTGAATAATTATTTTTCTTGTAATTAGTCACGGGGATGTCAAGGTTACGAAGTATTACACCCGGGCCTTAAAAACCTTATAACTTTCGTTCTCTGGACAATGAAAAATACTTAAGGAATACAAGAAAAAGATTGCCTCAAGAATTATGTGATAGTAAAAAAAATTCTTCAACCAAGAAATAATTTTTCCGCCAAAAGTACGTTTTTCTCTCAGTGTAGAATTTAATTATGGAAATTTAAATGTTCAAAAATCGAGGAAAGACGATCTCAAAATCAGAGAATATTTATACGATTTTGTCATTGCCCTTCTACGAGACATTTATTTAAATTTCAACAAACCTCTTTGACTCCCATTTTACGAATTCTCTCTCATCGTATGCTCTTTTGATCGTACAGTGTTAGTCACTGCTAATAATCAATGGAGAATTTACAATGGAGAACACGGAAATTTTAAAATAGAAAGAGATTGGATGCATCGGAGCTGAATAGGAGCAATATGCATATGAAACGAAGACGAATGAGGGGGACCGACGAAGCAGAATAGTCTACGATAAATCTTCAATATTTCCTGGCGAAACCACATGAATTCTATCAAGCTGATCGTTCCTTGGAAATATGAAAAATGAAGCTTGAAAATGTCACATTACTTGTCAACCTTTATTACGATAATATCGGCTTATTGAGGACTCGCGAATTTTTCCTTATTACCTTCTAATATTTCTCATTTTAATGATATTTAATGAACTACACCAGTAACAAAGTACTTTAAAACTAATTTAATTGCCATTTGCAAATATTCTACTGCTTAAAATATTTCTATATTTTTCGCCAGTGGCTTACGATTGCTCCCAGTCCTTGAACTCTATTAAGGTTGATCCTCTATCGCCTCAATAGAATGTTCTAAAAATTCGAATGATTCTTTTATTGACAAAAATAGGAAAATCTCACCTTGCAAAGAGTTCATTGAGCAGTCGCACGAGTTCCTCAGCGGTGCATTGATCGGACAGTGACGTAAAGCCACATATATCCGCAAACAGAATGCTGAAAAAAGAATTGATATACATCACACATCACTCTTTCTTATTTTTATGATAAGAAAATCCCCACATTTCCCCTTTCGAAGGAAAAACAAAATTGTAGAGTTCACGACAGACACCCCAGAGTGTTAAACTCGGAGAATCGCATGACAACGAAAAGTTAAAAATCCTCTGAAACCGAGCCATACAGGCTGTCTCGTTTATCCATCAAATTCTTGAGGCAATTTTGAAGGAAAAAATTGAAGAGCATAAATCACTGGGGCTAGATCTCCCCGTGTCACCGAAATATGTCTCCATTTTTGTAATAAAAAATATCTTCAATGGTTCGGTAACAACTGATTCAGGAATAAAATTTCTACGATAAAATAAACAATAATAATTTATTTTAAAAATTTTGTCTTTTTTTCGGATTTAAAAAAATGTTAAATTGCGACTTTTGGATATCTAAAGTCAAGACTTTCTAAAGAGTTAAGGAGAGATTTTGGAGTCATCGTTTAAGAATTAAATTTGACTCTCCAAGGATTTAAATTAAGACTCCCAGGCGGGTGAGCTCTACGATTTTTTGACGTCCAATTGAAGTTTTTTCGAATATTAATAATCTCCGTTACATTTAACGTATGCAATTTCAATTATTTCATGAAAGGACCGTTTGAAAATTAGTCGGTAAACTGAGGAAGTACCATTTCCCGTTAAACAATGAACCTCCCGTGAAATCAGAATTGTGAGTGAATTTTTTATATATCGACAAACACTACTCCCCTCAATTTCCGGAAGCCAATAACTGACCACTCGGGAGTCAATGCACATTCAATGCATATTGTAACAATAATAATAATGATTACTTCACTAGAAAATTTTCCCGTTGCGCTTGTTCAGTGAATTGAATTATCAGTTATACAAAGACCACGTTGGAAGTTGTTGTTTTATAATTTATATGTGCCCCACTTGGACCTCTGGTCTCGGCTCTCGGAATGACTCTTGTTTCAGGGAACGGGAGGGAGAGATAAAGAGAGGAAAAAGTTCAACAGATGAAATGAAAATAGCAATATAAGACACGAGTGAGAGAGAAAGATCGCCACGACGAGGACAGCTCTGTTAGTAGAAAATTGTAATTTCATGGACGATTAGTGTTAATTTTCAGGAGAGTGACGTCCAATTCGATGTTGAATAAAGGGAAAACGCAATGGACTCTAAGAGAAATAACGCATTCTATGCGAATAAAAACTTTTAATGTAGTTCCGCAATAGCTTACACGTGTGAAAAAAATCGCCGTCTGCTAGAAATGCCAAATTTGGACAATCTGTTGTTGGGTATGTAAAAAAACTTACGAAAATTTTAAGTCAAAATTTAATATTTTGTCTTCACAAGACAAGCCAGTTCTCGTCTGATCACTGAAGCTAAGCAGCGTTGAGCGTGGTTAGTACTTGGATGGGTGACCGCTTGGGAATACCACGTGCCGTTGACTATTTTTGTCTTGAATTTTAACTTAATATTTTGTTAAATATTAAAATTTCGTCTTTTTTCAAATTTGAGATGGCATGTGATAAAACTGGCATGAGCAAAGGATTTGAAATTTTATAAAAAATGTTTTGGAGTATCCAACGCATTGAGCATTACAGGTCTGGTGTCTTTAGCATATTACGAAAATTTTCACAAGTATTAGCTACTGCGGAAGTACCTCAATATTAGTAAATTCCTTCTATCCATCGATTCGATGAATAGTTTATTTTTCATTAATAGAAACTTAATTTGAGATTTTTAATATTGAGAGAACAATTTGGTGTGAAGACAAAAGCAATAAAACTTGAATTTAAGTCATGAACGAATTGAAATGACTAAATTAAACTCATACATTTACGTTCATAAATTGCTTGTAAATGCAGGAATATTTTCAACTTTTCATCATTTCTATTGATTCTCATGCATCACTGAAAATATAATTTTAACTGATTTGAAAAAATACTCAAAATTTAATATATTAAAAAAAAATATATATATTGAAAAAATGAAACTGATCAAATTATGTTTTTAAAGTTTAGTAAAATGAAGAACATAATCAGTTGAATTGTACATAAAACTTTCATTCAATGGAAATTTCAAATAAATTACATTGCTATACGATTGCGAGAAAGAGTTCTTGAACTCGTATTAGGAGATTTCCAACACGAGCCGAATCTTTCGTCACAATATGTGGGGAGTGAGATCTTGCGCACGCAGAGCGTGGCTAAAATGTCACTTTACCCCCGGTGGACCGAAGAGAAAAGTTTAGTTGAAATTATCACAAAACATAAATCAAGGCTTTTAAGATTGAATTTACCGTTTCTTCTATGAGTACCCATTGACCATTTTTCCATTTATAGTCAGTCTCAAATTGAAAATAAATATAATATGCATATATGTACATATTTTTTCGTTGTAGGTAAAAGCCCGGATTTGAAAGGAAAAAATGAAATATTACCTGACATTCTCATGCCTCTGAATGTATATTTTATGGAACATCGTGTCCTTCGGTTTTCCGGCAATATCAGCCTTCATTTCCATCGCAACGTGCCGCGGTAATACACTCAGTAATAATCGTTCCTGAAAATAGAAATAATCAAGTATATAACCAGGGTTTCCGTACAATTATCAATTATTAGTATACACCGAATTAATCGTATGAAATCAACTCGATACTAAACCCACTTTCATTACTTCATGAATGAGTACAGCATAATACGCGGTGCTGTTGGATTTATTCGTAGGTTGTATTCACGGAGTGATTCGTGTGGATGATATATTCATGATTTACGGTTGCTGTATCGGTTATTATTTCACAAAATCTGGAAATTGGAGGGGTTGGGAATGTGAACTTGTGTGTTTACTGCGGTGAGTCGTATAACGGAAGAATGATAATGCTGCTACATGGTGTGTGGAGTTTGTTTGGTTTCATGATTCAGTGGGTCATCTACTTGTTTTGAAATAGGATACGGTTACAAAATGTTGTATTTCGGGGTTTATCTGTCGGTTAGCAACAAACGATCGCTCGTGTCCTGGTTTGGGGATGGCATATGAAATAAATTGAATAAATGATCGGAGAATGAACATGCAAATGGACTGGTTGTTCATTCTTTCATGAAAAAAATTGAATCAACTCCTGTATTTGTACTTGATAATTAAAAAAAAATAAATACATTTCTTCTCAATATTTACAGTAAATCAAACACGTGAACTGAATATTTTAAATTGCAAACGGAAAATTGATGAATGTGGAATTGTAATGACAGTCTAAATAATTTTCCAATAATGTAAACACATTTTTTTAGGTTACCGACTGTTTAAAAATTATTTTTTCCGTTACATTGAGATGAAAAAAAAATTGAACTTGAAAAACAATTGAATTGAATATTGAATGGGATTGAATTGAATTGAGTGGCTTCGGCTCGTGATATAAACCTCCCACTCGCCAAAAACCATTTTTTTTCACTTGTTACGAAATATACTATTTCATCACGCTGTGTCGGAAAAGTAACTAACTAAAATAGTATATTTCGTAACAAATGAAAAAAAATGGTTTTTGGCGAGTGGGAGGTTTATATAATCCCACGAGTCAAAAACCACTGTTTTTCATGTGTTACGAACAATATTTTTCATCTCAATGTGTCGGAAAAGCACTTTTCAGTCACTCGATACGAAGCGGAGGGTGACTGAAAAGTTACTTTTCCGACACAGCGTGATGAAAAGTGCTTTTTCGACACATTGAGATGAAAAATATTGTTCGTAACACGTGAAAAAAGTGTTTTTTTTTCACTTGTTACGAAATATACTATTTCATCA
>JAPYZM010006315.1:0-10707 GCA_030522845.1 Psyttalia concolor | reverse complement strand
CGAATAAAAGAAAAAACTCGCGTTACGAATCGTGGTGAGAATTACTCGGGAAGATGGTAGTTCAACGCAACAACAATGGGAGCGAGCGTAGCGAGCGACCACCAACCCCGATCAATGTTCCGTTATTAACATCATCTGCAGTCCCACGAAATTAGTGGAAGTCCCATTGAAATCGATCACAGCTCGAAATCATTGTCACGAGTTTCGGTAGTGACTACCCCCTCGGAAAAATCAACGGATTGCCAGTGGCAACTGGAAGGATCCGGACAGGGGCGGCGAGGTGGTGGTAAGCTCTCAGTTGAGGGTGGAATGGGAGGGCGCCGCTGGCAGCGGGTCGATCGAAAGCGCAGAGAAATGCACCACCTTTGCACGCGTGTCGTGTTATCCGATGCTGCCGCCACCAGGCCAATACCAACGTAGTCGAGCCAAGCTGACTCGTGTTGGGCTAGGTCAGGTCTACCCGAGTTTTACACTGTGCCATCCCGCGAACCCTCCTCTCGTCGTCGTAACCACCCGGCCATCGAGATATTTATTTCATCGGGGAGGGGGCGGCAATAAAAACACCTGCTCAAATTTGTGTTAAAAATCCTCGCTCCCAGTGCAATTCTCCAGCCAACAAATTAATCCCCTCCAGCTATTGCAAATTAATTTATCCCCCCGACAATTCGCCAGTAATATTCCTCAATTACCCATCGACGCGAAAAATTAAAAAAGAAAATCCCAATAACCCAGGGAAAACGAGGAGAGAGGAGGCGCTTTTTTTTTGGATTTCCAAATTTTCAAGTGACAATTTTTTTTTACATCCGATCATTTTTGTGCCTCACTTGCTGTGTATTTGTGTACATCGATGTACGAAGGACATGCGCGGAGGAAAAAGAGAAAGGGAACTCAAAAAATCTTGGATGAATGTTTTCCTCGTTCAATGTACTCAGTCAAAAAAAATCCCCACTCGCAACGGCAACACCCACACATGCAATTAATCGCTGTAAAAATAACAATGACGTCGAAATAATTACTACCCCGAAGTGGCGGTGATTGCCGTGATAATTGTCATCTAAATAGACCCGGAGAACAACGAGTTAGACAAACAATGGAACGACCTTTTTTTTTTCTTCATCGATTAAACATCGAAAGTGAATCGGAGTGATTGAGACGGGGCGGGTTGAAGACGATAAAACGATTAAATAAAAGTGTTGATAATGTGCGGATTGGGTTGAGGAGATAAATAGAGTATCGTCAGTCTTCGTTGGGCTCCCGATGTCTTGATAATCGATAAGGACTCTTTAAAACTCGCGAACCCTTGCTGAGAAATCGTTAGCACTAGCGGCCCTTGGGGCAATTATCAAAATTTGGAGATTAATATAAATAAATGTTGAGAGGAAATTGGCAATCTGCGGGGCATCCTCACGTAGCTCGGGGTATTCTACTTGTCCGCCGAATTACTTCCCGACTGGGATCTCCGACAATGATCGTCACGATTTCCCTGAAGAACTCCAGAATCACATAAGTTGGGGAGGAAGAGGAGAATCATCAGGGAATCCAGGGATCAGGAGATTAATCAGAACTTTAATCGACGAGAGCGAAATTTTCATCCGTCAGTGGAAACGTATGTACGGGATTTTTGGATTTTTCGGATTTTCATTCTTTGGGGGGGGGGGGGGGGGGTTTTGGGAATTTTGGGGGAGAGAAGTGGGCGAGGATGTCGTCGGGAAATTTAGTTTGAAGTTTAGACCTTCGCTTTTAACTCCCCGCCCTCCTGGCTTCCTTGCACCCTCTTGCATTCTCCCTCCCCCATTTGCAGTCGATCAATGCGTGGACGGGTTTCACTTTCGTACTGTTCAAGCATGGAATATATATATATATATATATATGTCGGTATATATTTGGGGATATTTGGGCAAGAGGAAATTTACAATTGATGAGGATTTTTTTTTTCCGAAAAAAAAATTTCTTTTCCCCGAAAATTTTTTTTTTATTTTACGAATTTTTAGGGGAAATGTGTTTTGCGTTGATTGATCCATTCTGGGTTTATTCGCAGGATAAGGAAGGAGAAATGGAGACAGGCGAGTGGGATCATACTGTCCTACGGGAAGAGGAGTTCGATCAACATGCGGTCTATCTGGTACCGGATGTGTCAACTTCATCGAATGATACCAATAGGGCTGAGGCTTCGCTACCTAGGAATCTCGTTCTCAAGCCTTCTCAAGCGCTCGATCCGGTACGGAATAATTTTTTTATCAGTCGTTTTCATTTTTCCATCGTTTGAAATGGAATTTTTTTTGTTAATTTTTTTTTTCAAATTTTCTGCAGTTTTTTTCCCGAATTTTCAGTTCTGCAGTCAATCCCTTCAATTGCATTTTGAGTAATTTGAAAGTCTCATTTTTGTTATTTATATTAATTGCTCGAGATTTATTTTCTTGACCAGAATCGATTTCCTTTGGAGTAATTTATGAGGATAATTAATTAATTGAGGTTTCGAAAAACCTCCTACTTCTCTAGGACATTTTGCGGTTATTCAGCGTTGAAAATCATCAAAAATAAATAAGAACAAACTCTTGAGTTCTCTTTCAGCTGCCAACGTTTCGAGTGGTAGATACACTCCTCATCAGGGCATTTTTTAAAATTTTTTATTCTATAACAATTGAAATTATACAATAGTATATTTCGTAACAAGTGAAAAGAGTGGTTTTTGACTCGTGGGATTATATCACGAGCCGAAGGCTCGAACAATAATTTTCATCTCAATGTGTCGAAAAACCACTTTTCCGACACAGCGTGATGAAATAGTATATTTGGTAACAAGTGAAAAAAAATGGTTTTTGGCGAGTGGGAGGTTTATATCACGAGCCGAAGCCAAGGGGTATAATCCCACGAGTCAAAAACCACTTTTTTCAGGAGTTACGAACAATAATTTTCATCTCAATGGGCCGAAAAAACACTTTTCCGACACAGCGTGATGAAATAGTATATTTCGTAACAAGTGAAAAAAAGTGGTTTTTAATTCGTGGGATTATATCCCTCGCCTTCGGCTCGTGATATAAACCTCCCACTCGCCAAAAATCACTTTTCATGAGTTACGAACAATAATTTTCATCACGCTGTGTCGGAAAAGTAACTTTTCAGTCACGTGACTAAAAAGCGTCGAGTGACTGAAAAGTGCTTTTTCGACACATTGAGATGAAAAATATTGTTCGTAACACATGAAAAAAGGGGTTTTTGACTCGTGGGATTATATCAATCGCCTTCGGCTCGTGCTATAAACGTTCCGTTCGCCAAAAAACATTTTTTTTCACTTGTTACGAAATATACTATTTCATCACGCTGTGTCGGAAAAGTTACTTTTAAGATATAAACCTTCCACTCGCCAAAAAACATTTTTTTTCACTTGTTACGAAATATACTATTTCATCTCAATGTGTCGAAAAGGCACTTTTCCGACACAGCGTGGCGAAAAAATAATTACTTAATTATTTGAAAATTTACTTCATTTAGAAGAAAATCTATTGCTTCCCTATTTTTGAAAACATGACTCGTAATTCAGGGATTTAAAAAATTTGTTCATAAAAATAAAAAACAACGAATGACAAGCAAAAATGACCTATTATGCGAAGAAGAACCTAGCAGAGTGTAATTATCTGAGATTCCTCATTCCCCGAAACCATCTTTTCCGAAATCCTGAAAATGAATTACCCACTACCTCCGTTTTAACCTTAAAGTAATTTTTCAAGCAAAATAAGTGACACTTTCGTATAATTTAATACCACAAACTAAACAAATAAAATAAATAAATTGCTCGACTGATTGATTAATCCATCTTTTTTCTGAGGGTTAATTTTCAAATTTTGGAAATTCAATGTGAAAATGGAAAATTACTCGGCAGCTCAAAAACGGAATATCCAAAAAATTTTCTGTACTAGTAAATGTTGAAAATGGAAATCAAAATTTACGATATCAAGAGTAATTTTCAATTGTCAATTCGATGATAAAATATTTTGCAGTCAAATGATGTTTCATTACCAATTAAAATAATTTCATTTACTGCATTTTCTCAGGCATTGGGAGTATGGAGTACTAGTTACATTCCCAAAGGTACTCGCTTTGGACCTCTCGTAGGACAAGTTTACACTAAAGACTCAGTACCAGCGAACGTAACGAATCGGAAGTACTTCTGGCGGGTGAGAATCCATTCCAAATAATTATTAAAAATTCGCCAACAAAATGAACCTAACGATCAATTGTCTCCCGTTCCAGGTTTACAAAAATAATGAATTGTACTATTTCATTGACGGCTACGATATCCAAAAATCCAATTGGATGCGATACGTCAACCCGGCGTACTCCTCAGAGTCCCAGAATCTCATTGCGTGTCAATATAAGGTACGAATCATATCCAACATTAAAGACATTAAATGCCATAAACACTGGAAGAAAACCCCTGCAAGTATTGAAATAAAATCAAATGAATTTTTTCCCAGATGAACATTTATTTTTACACAATAAAACCGATACTCCCCAATCAAGAGCTTCTGGTCTGGTACTGTCGTGAATTTGCAGAGAGGCTAAACTACCCATTAACCGGTGAACTGATGCTGCAGAGAATACGGCAACAGGTAATTACTGCTCTTATTAATCCCTCAATTAATCGGGCCCTGAAAATTTGGATTCTTTAAATAAATGTTGATAATTTCTTGAGTTTCCCTCACCCCGCCAGAACGAAAAGGGAACTTTTCGTCCCGGCGTGATGAAAAATCGTATTCCGCCCTCGGGAGATCAACCTCACCCCCTCCCCATTAACCGACAAATTTTCCAAATCAGGTGCAGCAGTCAACTCTGCCCAGCGAGCTAGCCTCCTCAGGTGAAATAGTCCTCCCATCAAAAGACTCCCCAATCTACGAGAGGCGATGTCAATTGACTCCAACCGAGGGCTCGGTAAGATCGGACGAGGGTTACCACTCAAACGGCTATCACGATGAAATCTTAACCCCACCGGAGGAGAGCAGTGAATCCGACTCCGAGAACAATTACGTTCTCGATTTCAGTAAAAATACACGCACACCATCATCATCATCATCATCATCAGCAGCAGCAGCAGAAATGACAAAGCCAGAGAGTGCACTGGTGAAAAATGAGTACAGAAAAGTGAAAATAAAAATCAACAAGACGTACAATAATTTCCAAACGAGTAACAAGAGTATGGATATAAAGGAAGAAATGTCAAATAGAACATTAACCCCCGATTTACCCCAGAAAGTATCAATAATATTGAGTTCAACGGACGACGAGATCGACAGATCAAAAGTTTTTTACGAATCCGATGTGAAAATCAATGCTATCCAAACACACACCAACAACAACAATAATCATAGCAATAACAATAATATTAATAACAATAACAATAATCACAATGCAATATCAACGACGACAAATACGACGCCAGCAGCAGCACGGCCCCCCTACGTAACAAGTCCAAACAGTTCCATATTAGAAAACATACTTTTGCGACATAATACAGATAATAATAACAATACCAGCAGCAATAATTACCCACACAGTGTGAGTGGCGAGAGTAATCATCACAACAGAAGTCACATAGATTCAATCAGTCCACCACCCTCTAGTCCCACAGAAATGGCATACTCATACAAAAAATCCCACAGATATGGAAATATACTTCCCTGCAGTCCCGACTCAAGTTCAAATTTACCAATGCAAGTTGATAGTTGCAGTAGTGCCAATAGTTCAACAAACAATTTACCGATGATACAGAGTCCCGGTAATCTTCACTCGAGTACAGGTGGCATTGGTCATTGTAATATTCCAAATCAATTGGTCCACTCGCCAAACGAGAGTGACTCAATTCACTCGAGTACAGTTTTAACATCAACCACCAGTGGCCTTCATCCATCAACGATAAATATTTGTAAAGTGCGAAAAGCCCAGAGCCCCTCACCACCAACAACAACAACAACGACAAATGTATCATCACTGACAGTGGCACCGGGGGATGCTGATGATGAGCAATCGCCAGCTGGAGCAATTATGTACTCTCAGCAGCATACTTCATGCACATCAGGCCACATTGAGTCGAGTACAGGGTATCCATTGAATTCATCAACAACACCGCCAAGTGTCACATCAATATCGCCCATGAATTCACCATCCTCTTATCCATACAATATTTATCATCAGAATGCCAATTTGCATCAGCACATTGCCCCCCTCACTATCAACTGTGCTCCATACTCACCAACACCGTCTGCCAGTGTCACTGTTTATGAGAGAAGTGACAGTAGGAGGCACGAGGCCAATGGCCATCAACTTCCAACGTCATCGACAATGCAAATTGATGATAATCATTCGACAATTATCAGTGGCACGAGAAATCTTCATCTGAGTCATCATCATCCACTGAGCATACATCCCAATGCTACCAACAGGTACTCACCAGCCAGCTCACTGTCGCCGGACGATCATGGCTGCTCTCAGAGTGGCTCACTCAGTCCCAACTCACAGGGCTCGAGGGGTTACAGATCTCTGCCTTATCCCCTC
The DNA here is from genome assembly GCA_030522845.1 of Psyttalia concolor. NCBI lineage: Eukaryota > Metazoa > Arthropoda > Insecta > Hymenoptera > Braconidae > Psyttalia > Psyttalia concolor. The sequence goes on along the minus strand of JAPYZM010006315.1, from coordinate 4,158 downwards.
AAAAAGAAGGATGGCAAAATGCACTATGAGTGCAATGTTTGCTGCAAGACGTTTGGACAATTATCAAATCTCAAGGTACATCTGCGTACACACTCCGGCGAGAGACCCTTCAAGTGCAATGTCTGCACTAAGAGCTTCACGCAACTGGCTCATCTGCAGAAGCATCATCTTGTACATACAGGTACATAGAGTTTTAGTTGATTCAGTTTCATTGTTTCATTAAATTTACAGAGGAACTTTGAGAAAATATCGTAGAGCACGCTGAAATGAATAATTATTTATTTTAATGCTAACCTGGGAGACCAGTCGATTGCAGAATCGACTTGCTCAGTTTGTCGATTAACATTCGAGTGGATTTCGATTGGAATTTTAGTCTATAGAATCGGACATCAATCGACCACATAACGAGTCGATTAAGAGAATTTCGATTATGGAAGACCTCTTGCAATCAGAGGAGACTCAAGTCAAGTGTTACTCGATTCTTTTAATGACAATGGGAATACTATTCTAAAACAGTCAATCAAGTGGTCGATTGACGGTCGATTGACTTGAGGGAAGAGGTGAATCGAGACTCAATCGACTGGATGGTCTTCAATCGACTTATACTCGATTCCAACAGATTGCCAGCTCGAATTGACTCGCAATCGACTTTCAGGGAACTTGATTGTACGTCGTTGAAGTTATCCAGACTCGATATCACAATCGACCAACGATCGAATGACAATCGACTAATCGGGTCGCTCGATTGTTAGAATCGATTCGCTCAGTTTGTCGATTAGCAGTCGAGTGGTTTTCGATTTGAAGTTCAATCGATAGAATCGAGACTCAATCGATTGCCCCTTTGATAATCGACTGACCCTCTAGTCGATTGAGTCTCGATTCCATCGACTGAACTTCAAATCGAAAACCACTCGAATGACAATCGACAAACTGAGCAAGTCGATTCTGCAATCGACTGGTCCGTCAGGGTACCATTGAATTAATCGACAAATGTTGTCCAATTTTTTGAGGTTTTCATTCAATTTAAAAAGAAAAAATGAAGAATGGATTATTTTGACTGACAAAGAAAATAATTACAGCATGAGGAGACAAGATCAAATCAACAGTTGGCGATGTCCTACAAATAAATTATAATTTTTGTTCTTTGCTTCATTAGGGGAGAAACCACACCAGTGCGAAATTTGTAAAAAGAGATTCAGTTCGACATCGAATTTGAAAACCCATCTTCGTCTGCATTCCGGCCAAAAGCCCTACGCATGTGATCTTTGTCCGGCGAAATTCACGCAATTTGTTCATCTGAAATTGCACAAACGACTGCACACGAATGAGAGGCCCTACACATGCCAGGGCTGCGACAAGAAGTACATCAGTGCGAGTGGACTGAGAACGCACTGGAAGACGACAAGCTGCAGGCCAAATAATATTGAAGATGAACTTGCTCTCGCCGCTGCTGTTGGCTCGCCAACCTACTACGAGTACAGTCACGAAATCAATGTTGGTAAGGGATCGTAGGAATTTTATGAACAATTTTTATCTCCCTATGGAGGAATTCTCGGCAAGTGGGGCAGTTATTTTCATCGCATTCGTGAATTAATTTCGGAATTATCTCTCTCGCTTCCTATCGGCAAGTTAAAAAATAACCCTGTCACTCCCGAAAAGTTCCATTCTATTCTCAATTCCACGCCTGGAAATAGACCCCCTGCCTGCGAAGCCTTCGCCTGACACTAATTCTCCCTCCCTCATTTTTTCCCCAGCTAATATATCGAAGGACTGTGACCTCGAGACGATGGAGAATTACGATCGAAGAAACGGATCGCACTCGACGCCCCTTCACAATTTGGAGATGAATGTAGGTGAGTTTAAATTCGATCCCTCCCTACCACCCGAAAAATCACCCCCGAAAGCACCCCTAATATTACCTTCCCCGTATTCCAGGTAATATGCAGAAAGACTGTGAACTTGATAAAATAGAGAATTACGAGAGACACAACGCAGTGAATTCCCACCCAGGATCTCTGCACAGCCTGGAGAATCCCGTGGGGCGTCCGACAGTAATAGAAACCTCCCAGCCACACATCATCGAGTGCACCTAACAGAGACGCTAAATAACCCTGATTAAGTGTACCTCCCATGAAACACCAATACATTCTCAAATGACTTTCATTTCCAAAGGTACAAAATTTTCCATTTCAACTCAATCCCCACCGAGACACCTCCAGCTCTCGGATTTCTCTGTGAATGAAAAGAAAAAAGGATTAACCGAAGCAAAAAAAGGAAAAAAAAATGTGAACATTTTTAATTAAACTGACGGCAAGTGTCGACATCCGTCAAATAATGGGCTGACTTACAGCCATCAATTGTAATATAATGAACATAAAAATTGAATTTCAAGAGAGCGAAAGAATTATGGGATTGTAACCAATGTCGACACCCAGACTGCAACTATACGAGACCTGTACCTGTACATATTAATATAATTACTCGATTAGGTGAAACAATATTAAAAATATAAAGATCTATATCGTCGATTGGCCAGGCGGTAGGCTACCTTCGCAGGCTTATATTCTTTCAAAGATAAAATTACGCTATCATAATCAACAATTGTTTTCTAAATGAACAAATAAAAATAGCTTTAGATTTTCAATATTTAGGGTAGAAACAAAGGGGGAGGGGGGGGGGGGCAATGAGAGCGTAGGGTAAATCGACGATAATCCTAATATTTATTTGTGCAAAGAGAGTAAACGGTGTGATTATTATGTTTATTACATTATGATTATTAATGGCTCTTGGCTAAGTGGGATTAGGGGGATGATTAATGTCCAGCAAGGAAAGACCAAACAGTATTTTTTAGCAGTGAGCTTTTCCTTATCTCATTCGCATGGGAAGAGACTTCCATTCAATCATTACGATTCATTACATTATTTATGTTGTTCACTAATTTTTCATTAGTTTTAAGATAAATCACGATATTCCTATGATTATCTGAGATTGTATTAATTGCGGAGGCAGCCTGCTGCAAATCCGATAATTATTGCGAATATTGTCATGGATGAGCGGTTCGATGAGCGGGGAAATTAAAGACCAGTGAATTTTAGTACTCGCCGCGTGAAGAGGAAAGACACCAGAATCGCTAGTCTATGATTATATTCCGAGAGAAAATTATGAAAAATGAAAAAAAAAAAAATAATTGAAGGTGCAGACTGATATTAGTTACACTGCTGTTTCAGCTCATACGATACGTGTAGTGGTAATATGAATTGTAATTACGGTGCAAATGCAATACAGAGGATCTCTTCCGAAAATTATTGAGTGAAAAGCATCAATTGAGAAAGATATTTATTTGAATTTTCAATTTTCAGTATGTCTTCGGGCTTGAATCAATTGAATTTGATGGTGATGAACCCTCTGCATTAAAAGTAATCGATGAAATTTATGTAGAACAGGCAATGTAAAGCAGTGAGGCACAGTGTGCGGAATGCTCGGGCCAGTGAAAAAGGGATTACCAGCAAATTTGAATTTACGTTGATAAAGAGTACTAGGGAAAAATTATTTTGGACCATTTGTACATGAAGATGATACACGGAATGACGTGAGGACTGAAGGCTCAAAATTGAGGAAATTTCTCGGTAAAATTCAGTTTTAAAAATTGTCCGGTATTGGGTATTTGAAAAAGAGATAACAGTACTTGCACGATTTTCTAGTCCTATAAATACTCTTGGAATTCATCATTCTCACAAGCAATGAATTCAATTTTGGAGGTCTAACAGTGGAAATAGGGGATGGCTGCATGGAGGAGTCTGTTCACTGTCGGTGGACTTCAATGGTTCATTATTTTTTATTTTTTCTGGCTGCATGGAGCGAAAGTGGGCGTTTCTGAAAACGCTCACTTTCGCCCATTTTGGCAGAAAAATCGTATTCAACAATCGGAAGGAAAATCAGACAAGCATTCCTCACGTGGTTACAACCCGAGCCGCAGGCGAGGGTTGTAATTTTACACGTGAGGACGACTTGTCTAGTTTTTCTCCGTAGGCGAGTGATATAATCCCACGAGTCAAAAATCACTTTTTTCACGTGTTACGAACAATATTTTATGCCATAGGTGCCCGTAATCACGCGATTCTAACCTCGCTTCGCTCGGTTAAATCGCGGATTACGGGC
>JAPYZM010006303.1:0-11135 GCA_030522845.1 Psyttalia concolor | reverse complement strand
TTATTCCATTACAAGTTTGTAAGTCACTTCTATCTAAAAACACACAGGTTCATACTTTCCTCCATATAATAAGTATCTTCGTACCGATCGTGAAACTACGACAGGAACCGTTCAGCAATAATATTATGCGAAAAGACAATTCCCTTAAAAATTTACCCTCTGGAATATAATTGCATAACGTAGTGTTAATAGACCAATTTATCTACACCAGTATGATCGGAAAAAAATCACTCAGTTCTCGCACTTTCTGCATTTCTCTAGCGGACCAAGTTGAGAGTTGAACTCTCAAATATTTCCACGTGTAGAGAGGAAGTAAATAGTTGGGGGAGAGTTCGGATAATGTGGGATTTTATGGATATCTCTCAACTATCTACTTTCGATGTCCTAGCGGATCGCCCGTTTGGGATTTGATTGACTCTCGACTGAAGAATCGAGCTGCTCAATTTGTCGATTAGCATTCGAGTGGATTTCGATTTGAATTTCAGCCGATAGAATCCGACATGAATCGACCACATACCCAGTCGATTAAGAGAATTTTGATTATTGAAGACCCGTTACGGCCAATTTATTTATCGTTTTAAAATAGTTTTCCCATTTTTAATCAAAGAATCGACTGGCCTTCAACCGATTGTGTCTCGATTATTTCCTCTCTCCAAGGCAATCGATGAATTGTTATTTTTAAGAAGAGAATCGTCAGACCCTCCAGTCGATTGCATCTCGATTGTCCTTCTCTGTCAAGTCAATCGATCAATTTATTCATCATTTTAGAATAGTTTTCCCATTTTTAAAAAGAGAATCGAATAACCCTCGTGTCGACTGAGCCTCGATTGTCCTCCCCCTGCACGTCAATCGACCAATTAATTTATCGTTCTGGAATGGTTTTCCCGTATAGGGAAAAATAGGGATAAATAAATTGATTGATTGACTTGGAGAGAGAAAACAATCGTGACACAATCGATTGGAGGGTCGGTTAAAACGATAAGTAAATTGATCGCAACGGGTCTTCAATAATTAAAATTCACTCAATCAACTCGGTATGTGGTCGATTCATGACCGATTCTATCGACTAATAGTATATTGTGTAACTAGTGGGTAAAGTAGCACTTTTTCGCACGAGTTGTCCATCGCGTGCACGAGTGTCCGGCGATCACACGAGGCGAAAAAGGCGATACGCACGTGTTGTACACTTAATTTTTTGCAATACCTGCCAAAATTTGCTTTGAGGGGAGGTTTGAGGGCAAAGTGGTTTTTTTGTGTGCGGAGTGCGGAAAAGTCAAGATCGTGTGTAAAATGAAATTCGAGTGCGTAAAGGGAAGCTTTACGCACGAGTTTCACTTGAGCCACAATTTCTAACTTTTACGCACACGGTGCGGAAAAGTACCACTTTACGCACGAAAACCGATACCGAAAAGTGAACTTTTTAGGTAAGTATTGCAAAAAATTCAAATCGTAATTCACTCGAATGCTCATCGATAAACTGAGCAACTCGATTTTTCAATCGACTGATCCGCTAGGGTAATAGTTGAGAATTCAAATTTTTTTATTATTTGAATTGTTATTAACATCTGGAGGAGGAATACGCACTCTCAATTGTCAACTATTTGCTTTCGGTGATAGAGAGTAGAGCAGAGAGTAAAGAGTTTGATTTTTTTTTTAATTTTGATGATTATTAACATCTAACTGTAAACTATCCACTTTTGGTGATAGTTGAGAGTATGTATCTTCCCCCCCCCTCCCCCCCTGCCCCACTAGATGTTAATAATAATCCAAATTTAAAAAAAAATTCGAACTCTCTACTGTCTACTCTCTATCACAGAAAGTACATAGTTGACAGTTAAGATTACGCATTCGCTCTCCAGATATTGATAACAATCCAAATCCTATTGTAAAAAGAAGAGCAACATATTTTATCGAAAATCTCGAATCGAATCGAAATCTCGCAAAGTAGTCCTGACAATCTCATTGGTAATTTCAATTTGGAGCGCTAATTTCAAACAGGAAGAATCGTTGCAGTTCGCCCGTGTTTATTTCTTATTGGCTGAAACGGACGATACTGCGCCAATAACACTCATTCCTATTGTAAAAAGAAGAGTAACATATCGTATCGAAAAGCTCGAATCGAATCGAAATCTCGCAGAGTAGTCTTCACAATCTCATTGGTAATTTCAATTTGGAGCGCTAATTTCAAACACGAAGAATCGTTGCAGTTCGCCCCTGTTTATTTTTTATTGGCTGATACGGACGATACTGTGCCAATAACTGTCATTGGGTCCAATTTCACTAACGTCTCAAAATCTTAACATAGCATGTGCTCGATTTCTCTACAATACAGCGGGCGATAGCCCCCGTTCGAGCTCGTAAAAAAAAAGTGAACTCTCAACTATCACCAATAGTAGACAGTTGATAGCCGAGAGTATGTACCCCCCCCTTTCCCCACTAGATGGTAATAATAATGCAAATTAAAAAAAAATTCAAACTCTCTACTCTCTACTCTTTATTACCGAAAGTAGATAGTTTACAATTGGGAGCGCAAATGCCCCCTCCAGATGTTAATAAGAATCCAAATAAAAAAAAGTAAACTCAACTATCGGCATAAGTAGATAGTTCATCGTTGAGAATATGTATTCCCTCCTCCTTCTCCGCTAGATGTTAATAACAATCCAAATTTTAAAAAAAGTTCGAACTTTCACTATCACCGCAAGTAGATAGTTGACAGTTGAGAGTACGTATCCCCCCCCCCCCCGGCCGGCCCCGGCGCCTCTTAATAACAATCCGCACGAAAAAAATATTCGAACTCTCAACTATCACCAACAGTAGATAGATGAGAGATACCCATAAAATCCCATATTAGCCGAACTCTCTCCCAACTATATACTTCTCTACTCGTAGAAATATCCAACTATTACCAACTCTCGACGAACTCTCTACTGGGTCCCTTAGGGTATATAGGATTTCATCATTTAATTAAGTTCACTCCCATGATTACGAGGGCGATGTAAGCTCTGGTCAAACGCAACCAGAAATCTCGCCGAAGTCCAATATGTAGTCATTAGCAGGCCATACGTCTTAATAACAGTATGATTGACCACCTAAAGCGTTAGGTCTACAGGACTCGACATGTCTGAAGCGCCCGCGCGAGGAATGATAGAAGGAATAGAGCCAGAGTCGGCGAGGTATTGTTAATGTTTTTGCTGGTCGATGATGACTAGTCGAAAACCTTCCTTAAAGGCGGCATTGTTACGGAAGTCAGTGCTGGCGCTGGTCGCTTGGATGGGCGAAAGCTTCTTTACTTTAGCTTCTGCGGTTACTTCGTAGGAATGAACCTGAATATGAATTGCGCTTTCTTTTTTTCACCCTCGGCGAGAGCTCGTGAGCGTCTCGATGTCTTCCTCCAGCGTGCCGAATCTGTCGACGACGTCTTTTTATCCATTGTTGAAAGTGTTCATTGCACAAACGCCAATGGGTGGCTGTTAGCGGGTTCAATGGGTGTACGAATTATCCAAGGCATTGTCGGCATATTCTGAAACTTAATCGAGGCTACTGGCACTGTGGAAAACCTTGAGTTATTATCAGACTCCCTCGGGCTGCAAACCCAATCTGAAGATCTGAAGATCTTCTGAAGCACTTTGAATAGCTAGGTCTCATAGTTGTTTCAGCAATTGATTGGGCTTTGGGTTTCCAAGCTGGAGCTCTGTGAAGAATTTATGCAAATGCCGATCAACTGAGCCAATGAAGCGGTTGATACGTACATCCACAATGAGGGTATACTTATCTGTTTCTGGCGGTAGTTTAAAGACATTGGATTCTTTTCGAAGGGTTTCAGGTTTCAGTACTGCAATGATAGCGTCATTTCTGGATCGGTTCCCTTTCATGGCGGCTCGATCTGAGTGAACCATAGCTCTAGTTCAGTGCTCCAGAACTCAGCTAGCTTGAGTCACGAGAGTGTCATTACATGTACATCTTCTGCCAGCGTAAGAAAAGTATACGCGTTTCCGTAATAAGGCGATTAGGCGATACTGGAATATTCTGCTGTGCTTGTGAGGTTAACTGTTGTTGATTAGCCTTTTGGCTCTGTTGTTGCTGTTGATTCATGACCCGCTCTCCTGAAGATCCATCATAGCGATATGTCCAATGACTGTCCACTATTCCATTAGGGTTGTCATTGATTATGTAATCTAATTTAGGGTGAGGTGAAGGGGTCTACCTTGTATTGCAGTCTATAATTGAGAGTTGAAGGAAATCAAAAGTTTATTAAGGAAGCATTACATAATTTTTGGACGGTTCCGTAGTGTGGTTCACACTCTGTATAAAAAGCAACCTTTTCTGGTTCCATCCTGCAATCTACTATCCGATTAGTGTAATTCCATAGTGGAATGCATTAAACATTGGATAATCACATGAATTATATATTGTCGTAGGCAATTGTTAAAAAATGGGATTCATTAGAAATTCAAGGCTGTGACCATATTCTGGAGAAATCTTACGCCATCGCTCATTTACCACCTGACAAAATACCAGAGGGTATTGAAATCATCATGAGACTCATTGATCGTGAAGGCCACGAAGGATTGAATACCTTTGGCGCTTATCTGCGCTCCTACTGGGCTCCATTGGCCAATGTCTTGCCTGTTTTCAAGAATCCCATACGCACAAATAATACATGTGAGAATTTTCATATGCACGCAGCCAAACGTATTGGAGTTCACCAACGGTTCTGGAAAATGATGAGCCAGTACTTACTTCTATCCCATGTTTTATAGAGTCAACTCCGCCGTCATTCTCCTTCAGTTATATTCTAAAACGCTAAATGCGAAAATCAAGCTTTTGGGCACAAATTGAATTTTGAATGAAGGCGGTATAGAAAATAAGTTAGCATGCTGCTTCACACAGGGATATTCTCGTAATTATGTGAAATTTTCAGTAAACCTTTCTAAGGTTATTAACACGGCAATATCGGAATATCGCCTCCTATCAAACGGAGCTCGCCACAGGAGCTGGAGGCCCTTGGATCTCCAATTGGCCGATCAAGCTATTTACAGATATGAGATTGATCTTGAAACGAATCGGCACAATTACATCATTGTTCATTATTATGATGCATGGAGGGCATACATCGTGTATAACCATATGTCAACTCTATCTTGTTATCCATTCATTTTATCTCTTCGCTATTTAGATTATCAGTTGATGAATTCCTCACGATGATTGCCGGTCTCAGAAGAGCACATTTATCGAGAGATTCATTGAAATTAAAAATATGTCATTTCATCAATTTTTCTAGATCGAATTGTAATTATAATTGAATGTAACACTCGTAGTGTTCCTATTCAATGAGCAGGAGCGCCCAGCACCAGCGAATAACACAGCTATAAATTTCGAGGAGGCTGACTATTTACCCGCAAATTTAGATGCTACTCCTGGTACTGATATGTACGAACCACATTACCTACATGATCAATATGTACATCAAATCTTTAGAAATTTAATCCATTCTTTAAACACATCGGATACATATATTCGCAGGTAGATTTTTAGAAAATGGGCTGCAGATTAGAAGGAGAAGGAGAGTGCACGAAGGTAAAAGTTGAATCTACAGCCTACGTCCACATTCATAACGTATATACCAATATAACCATAAAAATTATAGTCATCGATCGCCAACTCATGCCTGAAGCACCGGAACTCGAAGTGCAACTCAATGCAGCTGTAGCACGAGCAGTGCCTGCCGCACTAGCAGCTCCTGCGGCTGCGGCAAATCCTGCAGTTCCTGCAATTCTTGCTACGCCGGTAGTTCCAGCAGTTGCGGGACGAAGGCCTCGCGGGCGCCCACGTGGGACCGGAGCTCGTAGGCAGCGCAATGCTGCATTGCCTGTTCCGGCACCACCGGTTGTTACAGCAGCACCGGCAGTTCCGGCACCACCGGTAGTTAGAGCAGCACCGGCCGTTCCGGCAGCTCCGATAGTTCCGGAAGCTTTGGCTGCACTAGCAGTTCCGGCAGTTCTTGCCGCACCAGTGGTTCCTGTGGCACCGGCAGTTCCAGCAACTGAGGAACGAAGACGTCGCGGACACCGCCCTGGGAACGCACCTCGCACTGAACCTCTCAATGTACCTGGCCTCATGAGAACACGCCCACAGCGCCTACGTCAAGTAGTACCGGTTGCATCTGTTCCTGCAGCACCAGAAGTTCCCACAGTTCCAAATGCACCTGTTCCTGCGATACCTGAAGTCCCCACAGTTCCAGATGCACCACAACTTGCTATACGGAAAGTACCTGATTTACTGATGGACGCCTTCCTGCCGGATTGACCAGCCGAACCCGACGCGACGATTGACAGGAGGGAAGAGGTAGGAAACGGAGAGCCACCCAAGAAGAAAAAGAAGCGTCGAGGCGGTACCAAGCACAGTAAGAAAACGATCTCCATATTATCCAACGATATATGTAGATACTGAGTACATAGATTTCATGATGTTAGGGTGGAATTGGAATGTATTAGTTCTGTGTAATATTTTGATCGAGAACTGCTTCTTATCAACTATATCTAATTATTTTTTTTCATCCCCTACCTGAAAGTACGCAGTTCCGGACAAAAATTGGGTTATGAAACCATCTCTTTTGTGGCCAGCACAGTTACAGTGTCATTCTTTCGTCGCGAGTGTTGGCCAATCGCGAAACTAACAATATGTGCGACTCAAACACGCACTAAAGCCCATTGTGTCGGTGCATGACACTACGAGCATAGCCTCGAAAATGGACCTATAGTCATTTGAGGATTCTGCTGATGAGGAAGAAATTTTGAGGAATTGTGACGCAGAAGCGACAATTATTGTGCTAAATGAGACCCTACCAAAGAAGGAGGCCGAGCGATATCTACTAGTGTATAATGCGTATAAGAAGTGGCGGGAGGACAATTGCAGTTCACGGCCGACCTCAGAAGAAAACAATTTAAGGCCCGGGTGTAATAGTTCGTAACCGCGAAATCGCCATGACTAATTGCAAGAAAAACAATTATTAAATCATGAGCAAACCTCATTTTGGACCTCCATGCATGATTACTGCAGGTTAGAAATTAGACCTACTGATGATGTGATCAGTATTTCACGTGTAATCAGGGTCGGCGATTTCGAGGTGACAAATTATTACACCCGGCCCTTAGTTGTTTACTTTGAGAGCTTGAAGGTGAAATTAAAATCACCCACTTTATGGAGCGTTTGGAGCAGGTTACGCAAAACATTAAATGCTAAAGACGATATTAGGCTAACGAAAATGTTGAAATATAAAACATGATACTTTTGGATTTTTTATTATTTTCCACCTCTTGCCCGCCCCGACCAGCAAAACCTCGGCTACGCCTCGATTTGCAAAAGTCGGGCGGGTATCCGCCTCCTACTGCCTCATGTAGTACGCGCAGTGGTCGGATGGGCGCTCGCGTAGGCCCCAAAAGTTGAAGTGGCAAATATCAATAATATTTACGAAATTTTTTAATTAAGCGTACTTTCAGATGAAGACGAAACAAATAGTATACAACACATGGCCAGAAAGTTGGATACCCCAACGCATGTGATATAAAGCCGAGGCGAAGCCGAGACCTTATATCACATGTGCCGGGAAATCCAGCTTTCTGGCCTTGGGTCGTAATGTACTATTTCATCAACGCCATAGAATTCTGTAGTGCTCCTTACATGAGAAGGGACCTCAGTCCGGATCGCCACTATACCTAAACTCCGCTTTTGCTTGTACTCCCCACCCCATTCATGCATGTTCCTTCTTTTGCGAGACGAACTTAATCTCTGGACTCAGTGAATGAATATGTTGAAATAATAACGATAATAATTTTTTTACTAATATCATTACATGTGTATTCAGTGCAGTTAGTCTTTGGGAGGTTATTATCTTTCACACCGGAGATAAATTTCAAGTAACCAATCTAAGAGTACCCGCGATTGTAGTATCGAATCTGAGATAGTTTATTGAGGGGCAATGAAAAAGCTGAATGCACAGGATAGTCGATGAATTTTTTTCGTAGCTTCTAGAAACGTAATTCAGCCAAGTTTGACTATACGATGAGTAGGTCATCATTGGGGGAAACATGGATTGTCGAAACTGTATGAAAAAACTTCTCTCAAGCATATTTAAAAAAAGACGGACCCATTACAATTATTCTCTAAATTTTTCTTGTTCGTCGTGATACGCGCTACCATAGGTTCCGTCGAAACTCTTCCACGACCGCTGGTTTTCTACATATTCTCCAAAGGAGCTCCTAGGAAAATCAACGTTTCGAGCATATAGCACCGGACAGCGAAGCCTCCTCACATCATACACTCACACACACGTAGACGCACACAATAATACAAGAACAATAATTGGTAGCGTTCGACGTACATCTTAAGTTATCACACACATTCACCAGTTGCAAAGATGTTTAGGCGTATTCCACACATAGCCCATTCGCAGTTGATACGCATACACATCTCACTCGTTCACGTGTTGCCACTATGTTCACCTATAGATCACATTTCCACACGTACTTTCCCGGCTTCAAATCCCGGTCTGGACTATCCATTTTTTTCAGTAATAATTTCTTGTAAATGTTATATTGAGTCACAACAATGTAGAATGCTATAGAAAGTTCCCGTCTTTGATATACATTAGATTAAGAAATCGACGGGTTTACATCTAGCTTGCACATTCACGGATAACTCACACATTTACGAGTAGCTTCCGCATCAACGGATAGTTTACGTGCAGCATTCACACTCACGCTTTCTTTAGAGTATTTTCCATCAAGTAAAGACAACTGCGTTCGACTCACACTTTGAATCATCCCTGAAGTTGGTGTGCACCATCCTTCGCTGGTGTTTCCAACTATGAGGAAAACTTACAATTACGTTGATCTGTGTGAAGTTGGCGCGTAGTAATTCCCTACTTCCACTAATATTCACAATGTACAAAGAACGGTCCATCCAGCCTATGTTAACGTTTACCATCCAAACATTACTAAACGTGCTGAATAATAGTGAGCGACCTAAGTCGTTGTTAAATCGCACTTGGAATCATCAGTGAATTTTGCGTGCGTAAATATGCATCATCTTCCACTGGTTTTCACAATGTGGGGAGGAATGGTTTACTGACCCTACGTTGATTATTAAGATTCCATCATCCCTAAACGTTGTGAATAATACAGAGCAAAATAAGCCGTTTTTGAATCACACTGGAGATCATCAGTGAATTTTGCATGCGTGAATATGCACCATCTTCCACTGCTTTTCACAATGTGAGAAGCAACGGTTCATCCAGTCTACGTTAACCTTTGCCATCCAAACATTACTACACGTACTGAATAATAGAGAGCGAAGTAAGCCGTTTTTGACTCACACTTGGGATCATCAGTGAATTTTGCATGCGTGAATATGCACCATCTTCCACTGGTTTTCACAATGCGAGAAGCAACGGTTCATCCAGCCTACGTTAACCTTTACCATCCAAACATTACCACACGTACTGACTAATAGAGAACGAAGTACGCCATTTTTTAATCACGCTTGGGATCATCAGTGAATTTTGCATGCGTGAATATGCACCATCTTCCACTGGTTTTCACAATGTGAGAAGCAACGGTTCATCCAGCCTACGTTAACCTTTACCATCGCGGTGGAGACGATGTCATCTGAGCTTGGGCAGTGCGGCTGCTCCTGGGCTCTTTGTGTGAATATTGGTAAGTTAGCCCTTACTTACAGGAGTTCTTCTGAGCTAAGGTTTTGTGATCCTACTGATTTGAATCTGCACGTGCTCAACGACTACTTCATTGTTATGGCCCCTACTGTCAGCATTTGCAGATTTCTTGGGGCCTCGGGACCAACTTGTGTTGGGGGCTCTTTCAAGGCTAGATTTACCTTTATTTCACTTCTGCGGAGTTCCTGTGTGCGATGTTGCCTTGGCGTTCAGTAATTCGTCGTCCAATGCAATTCGAGTGGATGGGCCTACAATGAAACTCTATAGAGTCGTTGGCAGGGAGTTATCAGGGCCGCTGACTCTAATTTCCAACGACTCCCTGCAAATGGGGGTTCTTTCTTCTGTCTTTTTTCTGTCGGCGTTAGTGTGCTCATTACTACCAGTGCTGTCTAAAATCTTTGAGCGATTTCCTCAGGTTCAGCTTCTAGGCTATCTTCTGAAGGGAAATTGCTTGATCCTAAGCAAATGGGCTTTCGGTCGAGCTATGGAACCCAGTCGGCTATCACCTGGCTTGAATAACTACCGTACAATGCTGTGCATTCTGCAGTGTTGATTGACGCCCATAGCTTGCCATTTTCTGGCTCAGTCAAATATCGTGGGACCTAAATCGAGAGAGAGTGGCGTAGTCAATTACATCAAGACTACATGGCTCAATATCAAGACGAGGACATGAATCAAGGATTTTTTCCATTCCCTCACTAAATTGATTACTACATTAAGGGATTTGTTAGAATTGTTATATTTGAGTTCAAAATAAATATTCACTCCGTTCAACAGTTGCTGTAGCTTTGTTCAATCTCAATATTCATAATGGAGTCTGAATTCGCAGAAAATTATTTTTTGATAGTCACAAAAACAAATTCGTTTTCCCATACAAAAACGAGGACTAGGAACAGATATCTCGCTGAACTGAGGAATTCGATATCTTCGCTAAAATCGATGAGTAATACAACGAAATTGAAGAGATCGATTGTACTTCCGGCCTACAAGTTCTGTTCATCAGTTTCATTTCGAATGTATTGTGTATGGCATACAGTTCATATTTTCATTTCATTCTCTCAAACTTTTCGATTTTTTCATTCCACTCCACTACTTTTGCCATTTCGTTGTCCTTGCTCTTATCATGGCAGCTTTGAGAAGTCCTGCCTTGCTGAATCTTTTCACCCATCCATCTGCGTTGATTCCTTCACTGCTAGCGAACACTCCCGTTCTTGAGGAGAAACACCGTTCTATTTTACCGACTAACACGATGGACCCAACATGGTTCAGATTGCCCGGTAATTTTTCTGAGAATAGCTTTCCTCCATGCAAATAATATTTTGTGCCCGATATTTCGTACACAATATTACTTCCACGATATTATGTGCACGATATTTTGCGAATTTATCCTTAGAAATAAAAGTGT